>JASANG010001531.1:0-195377 GCA_030248215.1 Enoplolaimus lenunculus | reverse complement strand
TTGTTTGATATGTTGTAAATATTGAAATAAATTTGTCAAGTAAAACATCTTAAGATATTAAAATATTTTTACAAATAACTCAAAAAAACAATAGCTTGTAGTAAATATTTTTATAAAATTGTTTTACCTTCTGAATACACAGTGTTGACATCTAACTTGAAATTCGGATCCAAATTAGCGACGTATTAAACCTCTTGCAACATGTGAGAGCCATAATTCTTGCGTATAAACGCAGCGATGTTTTCCAAAATTAATCCATACATACTTTAGTATTCCGCCTTAAACGTAACTCTTTGTAAAATTGGTACAACAATGAGGATCGCAGAGAAGCCGGGCCGTATAAAGATAAAGGGCAGTCCAGTTCCGCAGGATTGTACTATAGTACGCTAACGCTTCAGACTATTTTTTGCATACGCTTATAGCTTATGCTAAAGGGTAGGCGTAGGATTTAAAGCATGCTTACACTGCTGTCACGGCCTTGTTTATACATTGGCCGAAGCACCAAAACTTCGAGAAACTATAAAATGTTATCAAGTTTGGCCATATTCCCGAAGATTAGTGTATTAAATTTTAACGTCTTAATAACAGGAATATTATTGATTTCATCTGAAGATCTGAGTTCAAGCTATATGATTTCAATCCCGGGCTCTTGAATACGGCGTATTACTCAACACTGGTGGACTTTAAAAGGTCGATGCTTGAACCCTAGAGTCCCTTCACGCATTGTGAAAATTTTGCGTATCCATTTCTCACGCACTTTCTACTGTGTCTTCGGCCAATCCAAGTTAAGGCTTAGACTTCACTGCCGGTTTATTGTTGGATTCTGAACCATAATGATTATCAGTCTGCTGATATTGGGAGCTGTATTGTTAAATGTGTGTGGAACCTATTGCTACTTAATAACAGGTTTGGTAGCATTCGAGATGTGAAAAAGTTACGGAAGTGAAATTCCATATAGCTGCAGGATCAATGAGACAACAAATCACCGAAAAATTTTAACTTGAATATCAACCTGCGGAAATGTTAGAAACGCTATTTAGCTAAGTACTGATAATAGGGTGCTACATACATTTGAAAATACTGCCATAAAATTCAGCTCAGCATCATCATGTCGTAAATACACAATAAATTTAATAGGCTAGCGTCGCGTCGGATTTTGCAATTTCCCCTGTAATTTTAGCTATCCCTCTTCTGGGCAATTTACACATTTTTTTACATAAAGCTGCACTACGACCAGTGGCGGTTCTAAGAGTGGTGTATTTCCATGTCAGCGTCGTTGAATAAGTTTTTCATGTGCGCCGCTTTTATTGCTACGGCGTTATGTTTTGCCCTTTTCTGACATGAATCGTTTTCTTCCCGCCCTCTTGCAACTTTTAACTGCGAAATTGTAAATTTTCACACCTAACTAAAATTGCTTAACATTGTGCATATTTTGTACATTTGTTGCACGTGCAGCATGCAATGCTGATAGTATACTCAACTCGGGAAAGGGCTAACAACCTTGGCCCCATGTAAAGATTAGAGGCCGAACGTTTTTCTGCGGGATTGCGGGAGTAAACTTATGCTTCAGAATATTTTTTCTTAAGCTTTGATATCAGCTCATTTTTACGTTTAGACTTGGGCTTAGAAATATGCTGATATTACTGTTACAACCCTACTCTTTACGCTAACCATAACCTTTATTCGCGTATTATCAAGCAATCAAAGCAAAACCATAAACTCTAAATCATCAGCGAAATAATGCACAAAGTAGTTTGTTTTAGCTAAACTTTACAGAGCTCGTAAAACTTGACACACGGTATTCTCACAACACAAAATATCTAACTTACATCCTCATTTTTGCAACGATATAAAAGACTGTAATTAACGTTAATAACTAAGCTAGAAAATTTTCGATTTTTTGTCTAAAAACGACCTATTTTAGTCTAATTTCTTATTCTGTAACGTTATGCTTCCGGTAAAAACACGTAGCGACTCATGAAGGATTTTAAAATGAAACAAGTTTTAGTAGTGGCACAAAAAGTGCGAGTGTATAGTCACTTTGAACCCAAGAGCTAAAATCTATAATTTTTTTGCGAAAGACGTTTTGAATTTTTAGTTGGAAAAGACATGAAAGCTTAATTTTGCAAATATATGACCAGGGCCGGAGCAGCCACTCCC
Source organism: Enoplolaimus lenunculus (assembly GCA_030248215.1). Classification (NCBI taxonomy): domain Eukaryota; kingdom Metazoa; phylum Nematoda; class Enoplea; order Enoplida; family Thoracostomopsidae; genus Enoplolaimus; species Enoplolaimus lenunculus. The sequence goes on along the minus strand of JASANG010001531.1, from coordinate 193,217 downwards.
CATACCACCATTTGGGTGGTCACCGGAGAGGTTCCCCTAATAAGATTTTAAACAAAAATTTGAGAATCATTTTAATCACCGGAAGCGGCATCTACCGCAATTTTCGGAACTGGGCGCACACTCTAGCATGCTCCAGCGCTGTATATATATATGACTGAAGTAAGTATTACCGGTCGTGTGATAAGATCACCATTACACAGCGGAAGTTCTGAAAATTATGTAGTCGCTATAATTTTGCGTTAAATAAGCCATGTCTACCTCATAATGAGTGGAACTGGACTCGTTTTCTACTTGTGGTCATGTCGTCGTTGAAAATCAAGAAGTTTTTCAATTTCATACAATTCCGACAGAATTTGATGCAATGCGCAAAATATATAAGCAGAAGTAGTTCAAAATTTGAATTAAGCATAATCTCAATAGTAGAAATAAATCATCGTGTTTAAAAATACGAATTCTTATTTTACATTTATGTTTTTAAAAATGTGTAGATTTAGTGTTGCGCTAGACTTTCACTGGCGCTGTATTCGTGCAAACACTGAGTTATGCCTTGCCAAACAAAAGATATAGGCAAAATCTGTATTATGGCGCACCATGGCGTGTGGCGAGTATGAAGCAACTCTTGATAGTGTTTTTACAGCTATAGCGATTCCGTTTAGAGTTTTGCTACTTACAAGTCCCTTTTGAAACATGTTTTTTATTTAAAACAGAGTTCTTGTTTCTTATGCTTAATTTGTGACATATTTCATAATTTCTTTAGCTCATTCGTCGTCTCCAACCAACTAGTAGTTGTCAATCGTACTGGATACAACTCATTTAGCTACTTCATTGACAATTCTGCACTAGCCAATAAGCGATCATCATTGCTTACTTAGTCGCTGAAAACGCACTAATCAGACATGCTTGTGGGATCTGGAGGAGACGGACTGGCTCCTTCATGGAGCCGGAAGTGGCTGTTTGTGGTTGGTTATTTAACGATGAAACTCCATTAACACTTATCCCTTCAGCCAAGTTGTTGCAGCGCCACATTTACCGCAAGGTGCATCCTGGGTCCATTAGTTGGTGTCGCAATTTTTGGTGTATCGTCATTTTTAACTGAAATTAATATATTGAAGCTATGCCTATGACTAGTTGCTGGTACTGTAACGTCGCACGGTCGACGCTCGAATACCTTCAAAAATATACCCAGAATTTCATTAAAAACACCCAGGAGCGTATTCCGCGAGTTACCCAAAACACACTCTATACTTCTATACCACTCTGTTAATCACCAAAACTTTATCGTTCGCAATAAATAGTACACTTTGGCTCGCCAAACAAGGCTCTCAAAAATTAGAATTTTTTCTAACAAAACTGCGTGTCAGACCAAGGAGTCTTCAATAAAGCGGGATGTACGGACTTTTCCAAATTGCAAAATAATACTCCTATAGAATGTTCAAATACGCCACAAAAATTCCACTGATTACTGAGTAAATTTCGATGAAAATTCGTAGTCCCTACTTGTACCGAACACCACAAACCTCTACTAATCCCATACAGGCCACCAATTACTACTGCACACCGTAACCAACAAAAACGAATTGACCAATAGGTATGTAGCGTAAAATTAATACTACAAATTGTAATCGCCCCAAATAAGTGGTAGTAATTAAAATTTCCAACCCTCTGCTATTTTTTCAAGCCCCCATGGAACAGTGCGACTGGGGATAAGAGGATATTTATCTCCCTGAAGCTTCTAGAGAAGAGGTAAGATGGCACTTTAACAGGCTTTAGAATATATATACTGTTTAATTTTAGTGTCAAAAAAATAGGATGTACATTAATGAACTGAAATACAAGCTACACATTTTGGATATGATAGCAGCTATTTGTTACCGTTTTCATATTTCCTCAGCAAAATTCAGTTTCTCATTGACAGCAAAACCGCATTATTGTAGGAATACTGGTGTGCCCACTGTTTCGATTGTTTGTAAACTTTTTCGGTATCCGATAATTTTGTTAACAAATATGCACTAATGTGAACTAAGTATTTAAGGTTGCGCTTAGTTAATATTGTTTAAGATTTAGATGTAAGCCAATATTTCCAACGGCGACGGTAATAAAAACTTTTTCTTTTACCTTCTGTTCAAGTAGAACTTGTCTGGTAGGACTTATAGTCATTGTAGTTTGGCTTGATTTCTGACTACAGTGTGGAATATCGGGCGCCGGCCGTACCACAACTGTGCCTGGTTGACGTAGTCCTTGCTGTGCCCTTCGAATGTTACGATACGGACCAAAACTAGTTTGATGGCCAAGTTGCCTATGCTGCATGCTTACGTTGGCTAAACCTGTTTCGGTAGAAATCTCGCGTTGTACACCTGCCATCGATGCTTCAAATTGTGATGACCCTAAAAAGGCATCGTTATTTTGATAACAAAACGTGATAATCAGCGGCGAATCGACAAATTTATACAAAACAAAGCCGAACGTGTCATTTAATAGTTGAAGCTAGGCGCCATTTCAGTACTAAACCTTATATACAAAGCTTTGGTTTTCATTCGTCATCCGCAGAGTGCCGTCCGCTGCGCCCCGCGGCATTTTAATCGTCTCTTAAAAATTATTATGCTTGTGTAATAAAATGAAATGGTTAAAAACCATCGGAAACCGACCATCGTTGAACCCAACTGCAGAAAAAAATTGATTTTTTTAAATTTCTTAGCTACCGGTAGTTGCAGTTATCAGCGACCCGGGGCCCAGTGGAATCAAACTTGAGTTGCGTTTATCGCTTGTTGCCGTTGTCCACGTTCCGCCAGGTTGGATTGTAATCAGCGAACTTTTTGGAGTCACCGGGGATAATTTTTGTTCGACACCTTCTGCGAGTAAACGTTGACTGCGGTCATCGTAATAAGCAGAAAATGTTGCCTGAAACATCTTAGCATTAAAAATCAAACGTTCTTTATTAAGCTTTTTCCAATTATCTTAAGAGTTAAATATTTGCTTCCAAATGCAATCATTACAGTAAACATTCTCTTAGTGTTATCCAATCTGTAATATTTTGCAATTACTTAATTTAAATAATTTAATTTAAATTTAAGTGTTTGCTGTAATTTTTTCTCAAAATTGACATTTTCTGAGCTCACTTTACGTTTCCGTTTGATTCGAATTGTCATAAAAATAAACGTGACGCCAATAGTCAGTCCAAAACATGTTAATACCACAGCACCAGCATCATTTTGAACAGTTTCGTCAAATTCTAAAATATTAAATGACCAATGGTAAAATGGATACATTTTTCAACTTATATGTTTAAAAATAACTACGCAACAGAGACAAATTGCACCTAAGTAATTTAAATTTTTCATGACACAGTTGCGCTATGACCAGTAGCAGTGTTAGAATGGTATATTTCCATATCTGAGCCGAGTAAGTTTTTCAACTCACTGATAGTGCAAAAGCTGAGAAAAAATCCATAAAGAGCAGTTCCATAGCTGGTGGTTCGTAAATAAGCCATCATCATTAGCGGAAACAGAAACAGCCACGCAAACATCGTTGTGACCCCAAGGGACCAGTGAACATCGTAGTATTTATATGTTCGGGTATCTCGACTGTCAGCGACTTCGATTTCCTCCTGAAACCAAAAAATATAACGTTAACCACAGAGTGCCTTTCATGTTCGCCGTCCAAAATGTCCGTTTCGAATGTGGGTAGCAGATATTTTTTACCAGAAAAAGGTTTTAGCACAAAATCTTTTATTTAAATATGCCTCTCCCGACGAAGGGTCTTTCTCTGGGGCGAAGACGGGCGCTTGACCCGTCAGAAAATTTTTGACGAAAATTGTTTAAGGTTTTTTAAAGTTTGAAAATTTGAGCTTTGCGTGATGGTTACAAATTTGTTTAATTCCGTTGTGATCGGCGTTTAAGCACTTGAAAAAATTTCGACTGCGACGCTGTCTATATTGCACGTAAATACATTGCTCAAACAAACGCCAGTCAAGTGCCAAGGTCAGATAGCCTCCATTTAAACGAAAACACTTCCCTCAACAAGATTAATCACTATGTTGTAGAGGAAATTACACCAGCAATGAACAAAAATGACAATTTTTCAAGACAATTTTATACCAAAAACGTTTGGAATCTCGGTCGTTTCGCTCGCGTGGTTTTTCACAAAAATTCTGCTTATATAATTTTAGTTATCTTACTATTATTCTTCTAATTAGTATACGTCGTACATATTTCACAAAGTTAGCGTCCGCAAGATAGCCTTTCTAGGGGTCCTGTATAAGGTGAGTTGCCATGTTTATGTTTGTGAATTATATTTCACACGCTGACAACGTTACCCTCGGTGCCATATTTCTTTTCAGCGAAATTGTTTGTCTGAAAATTTAGCGGAACCGCCGGCGGTGAATTTTTAGAAATTTTGTATATACCGATCCGTGAGAAATTTCTGCATCCATCACTACCTCTACCATAGTGTTTTACCAAAGTTTTCGTGCGATCACACCATAAACGTCTGCAAAAATATCGGATCCAAAGTCGAAGTCGGCGGACAATTGCCGCGAGACACTGGCCATAATTAGTGAGACACGTTAAAAATAACGGAATACCGAACAATGAATACAAACACGTCAGTATTCTGGCTTCGGGCGACGTTGTTTTGATCGTGTTGTGTCCTGCAAAACCACAAACGGCCACTCTGTGCGGAAGTAAGAGTTTACGATATTTGTTGCTCGACAACTACTGACGCATCGTCCTAAACCTAAAGCTTAACCCTTTATTGCCCAGATTATTTTATGTGCGACTTAGAAAAATGATTTGTTAGTATAGAGCAGTACGAAGTCATCATCATAATGCGTTTGAACTCCGAAAACACTAATTTAAAGCAAACAAACAAATTATGATATTGTCCACTATAGTCGTCAGTGGGCTTATAAACAGTTTAAGTTCCACCTGATTCCGGCATGATTAAAATTGAAAATTCACCAGCTTTTATATTGAATTACTGTAAAAAATGATTAGCTGTGTTAAAATTTTACCTAATTACGACCCTAAATTGCGTCCCAAAACAAAATGTCGGTGGCTTTCCCGAGTGACGAAATTTCGTTCTATCGTGGCAGTAAATAATGCGGGGATGGGTAAGGTCTTCGCATTTGGTGCAAAGAAGTTCTCATGTTTGATAACCAAATTTGTAAATATGAAATCGAGTGTTAATATTTAATCTGTAATTCTTTTGTTGGGTACCGAATATATATTTGAACACCGACAAGCAAGAGTGGATAATTGCTCTTTAATAAGACTACAACTACCAAAAATTGTGTCGTACAAAATGTTCAACACCTTGTTGTGTTCTTGGCCAACCCTCCTTCGTATTGAAAGGGTTCGCTGTCCCACTGAATATATACTCGTAAGCTGAACAATAAGCGGAACATTTTTGATACCGTATACATATATTTCCATGGTTCGCACAAGCTATACTCCCTTAGTAAAGGAAGTGTAGGCTAAAAGCGCAACGCGTGCCGTGTATATTTTCCGTACACAACATGTACCCAGTTGCACACTTTTGTTGAAATATTTAGACGTGCATTATATGCATTTAGATAATGACTAAGAATTTTTCCACCCATGTTGACATATCTCAAGTTCTGATTTCAGTTGCTATTTATGCGTCATCCACTTTATTTTGTGCCCGCCGTGTGGAAATCAGACACGCCTTTTCCCAAGTACGGTTTTACAAAATGCTAGCAACGGGAAACTGAATTTGGAAACTGTTTCAATTTTCCACTACTAAAGAATTTTTAAAATCGACTAGTAAATTGATAAGATAAATTGAAGTCCATTTACCATTAGCGATTTTGAAAAGGACAGAAAAGGGAAAATGAAACAGTTTCTAAATTCAATTTCCACTGTCGTTTCAAGTTTCAGTTGCCCAATGGAAAATTGGCGAGGTGTTTTTAATTATTACAATTTAAATATATTGTCCCTATTATCGAAAAGGAGAGATAATATTTTCGTTTTCAATTTTGATGTTGTCCCGTAAAATGTTACAATTATTGAGAAAACATAAATGTCAGTAGAGAAGACGCAAAGGTTAGCTGATCGCAACTTCAAAAGAACAAGGCTGTGAATATTGTTATGTATCTAGAAGAGGTTTAAGCTTTATCGCATAAATGTCCCACAGTATCACGCCACATACCATCCCTTGTACACATTGATCATTTGAGAGCAATGGCCTGTATGTTAATGTCATATGACATTCGAATTTTGTCTGTTTTGCTACAATTTTTAAAACCGCTACTAGTAATTTGCAACGCAAAACTCAATTTTTAATTCCGTATACGGCTTATAAAATGTCTCAATTTACCACTCGACATATTTTAATTTTCTCAATTTCCCGTTGCTAGCATTTTGCAAAACCATACTAGGAAAAAGGCGTGTCTAATTTCCACACGGCGGGCACAAAATAAAGTGGATGCCGCATTATATTTGAAAACATTTTTAAACATAGATTAAAGACAAAGACACACCCAGTCTTATGAAATCTTGAGCAAATGCCTGTTCTCGTCTCATTCATTCTGACGGTCAAGCTTATTTTTAAAAGTTAATTATTAATTGTTAACATCTTTTACCAATTGTCGTGAATAAGCTTAGTGAATAAATGACTCCTTTGGCGAAGTTCCATCGTTCGTATCGATGTCGGCATTCTTTTTCTCGAAACGCATTTTGCATTCCTTTACTGTATGCTTCAGTTTCCTAGAAATAATTCATCTATAAGCCCTTTTTTTACACGCGCAAGTTTCTACTGCGGGAACTGTTGGTTGCATATTTCTGATAGCTTTTTAATAAATAAAACTGGCAAGTGCAAGCTGCAGCTGCAAGTTATGGTCTTTCCTACTAAGCGTAAACGTAAAGGTACGAACCTAAAAACGAAAATCTACGCTCAACCGAAATATAAAACTCTTATTCCTAACCTTAAACCGAAGCATTCCGGTATCCAAGTCTACCGGTCTTCCTGTCTTACAACACAATGGACCCCAATAACTGAAATTTGCCATTGTAATCATTTGCATGTTACCGCGGAGTTACTGTGACAGGGCCATTTAGCTGGTACTTTCGAGACAGGAATAAAGTTTCGTCGCTTTTACACTCGAGTGGTTATCATCCTGGTTAAATAGTCAGGGTCGTGGCCAGGTGGTCCGAGGGCCCGTCGAACCAAAAAAATGGGTCTACTGAGAAATGTCAGCTTCTGCATAGCGCCAACGTCTATGCATAGCACAAAACGCTGTCCCAAAAGTGTTCGAAAGTATTACAAAGTACTTAATCTTCTTTTCTTTATGCAGAACATGATGAACTCCTGCCAGGATTATCTTGAAAAAATTGAACAACACAGTCATGCGATTGAATTGAACTGACATTACAACATTAAACCTAACAAGGTGAGTGGAACCAAAGATGCCGCGTTGCTGGTGAGATTTTTCGACACTCATATTTGCAGAAATTGCAAAAATTAGAATCAAGTACAACATCTCTATTTTTGAGACTATTCACGAATCTTAAATTGAAAATCGCCACTTGAAACTGGGAAATCAAAAACGACCATATATGCTGCATTCAGTAGCGATGATGCGTCGGGTACATGGGGTGAACAAGGGCTAACGGTCATTAAACATTTCCGCTCCACGCGAAAGGCGAAATTTTGTGCCATTTTGTAATGAAAGCTGCTAAACGATATGTCTTTTACGTATGTGTATTGTTTAAAAATTCTGATAAAACGCCATCACTGACTGCAGAGTGTACCTTTCGTATCACAGCTATCTGCAGACAGCATGACAAAATAGATAAGATTCAGCGAAATTAAACCCCAAAATACGAATAATAAAATATAAAGTATATATATTCTCCAGCGAAATGCAAAATTTATTGTACTTTGCATTTAGAGTTGAAAACGGCAAAAAACGTAAGTTTTTGTTTTCGTCAAAAATAGGCCGCCCTGGGTGACCGACGCCCACCAATGGGTTCGTGGCAGACCTGTAGCCAACCCACTATGCTAGGGGGAGCTAAAAATGATTCAGGAGCATACGAGATTTTTGATGACTTACAAAGTTGCAAATTTTCTTGAGAGCCAAAATTCTTCCAGATCGGAGGCTGAGCCCCTTTGCCCGCTCTCTGCCTACGGGCTCGATTCGGGGAGCGCTGCCCACTACACTGTATAAGTAGGATATGTACAAAATCGAACCTAACATTTACACAAATTTTTTTATGAAAAACAGTTTTTAAATACTTCAATTAGTTCTTGTCTCATTTGATCAAGCATGGTTGCATTTAACGGATCAAGATTTGGCAACCGTTGCCGGTATCGTAAAATCCGTGTCATTAGTGCTTCGACGTATTTTGATTTGCCTTGATGGTCTAGTGCCCAGTCAGTCGTTGCTGTAGTTCGGTCGCGCTCGGCGGCTTTGACCACTGTTGCGGCTACTCCTGGCGCAAAGGAAGCTTCTTTATACACCTTCCTCCACATTTAATGTTATGATTTTTGTTTGGGCATAGGCTCGGATAGGCTTCATTTAGATTTAGCAATACGCATTTGGTTTAGGTTTAGGATAAATTCTTTAAAACTAAGCCTTTAGCTTGAGCGTAAGCGAAAATGTTAGAAGGGAAAATGCGCAAGCACGTAACAAGCAGCAGAAACGGATATGTAAATGCTTAACTGTTTGACTAAATTTTTTAGGTCCAATGTTTCTTTTAGTTGAAAAAATTAAACGCACAACTACAGTATCGATGCCTTTACTGCGTCTTGTCCCTTGTGGTACAAAAATATACCAGAAATTGGTCTAACTTTTTTACTAGAGTGTCAAATTGTTGAGCCAATCGGAGCGAGGCCTAACGGGGCGACCTGCTCCTAGAGGAAAATGGGTGCCAACCTCTGCGCAAGGAGCCACACTTCAAACAATGGTGAGTCAAATTGACTCTCTCCGAAATATGCTTTTTGGGACTACATAAATTGAGTCAAGTCAAATTCGATTAACTGTGTCGAACGTTTGACTGCGGCGGAGTGAAATGTGACGCAGGTTTTGTAATTACGACAAACATATTTCGTAGAGAGTCAATTTGACTCGCCATTTGTTGCTGTGTAGACTCTTACCAGTCAACTCATCTTGAAATTTTTCCAACGTCAGTCGACGTATTTCTTCTCGCCGATCGTCCGAGTTCAGATCCGGTTTTCCACTGAGGTGCCGCTCGAGCAAAACAAACGTCGCCGCCCCAATGCAAATGTACGTCCACGGGGCAATAATCAAAATAATATGTTTAATGCCGTAGCGATTTAGGCTCGCAAGCAAATCACTGCTGTATACCTTGGGCGGATTTCGTATCTTAGATTTCCAAAACATTTTTGAATATTACTATTTTTAGTCATTTATTTGGCTTTTTAATCTTTTAATTGAATTATTAAGTTTTATTTATCAACGCTTCGCAACAGTTCATTATGTGATAGCCAAGATCAGAAATGAAACAAAGCGAGCACTATTTTTCTAGGACTGCGTCCCTGAGTTCTCGTTTGAAGTTAATACACGTTTCACGTTTAGAATATTTTCAGTATTAATTAATACTAGTAATTATGTATATAAAATTTTGTTTTAGCATATATATGCTTGTAATAAGTGATCAAAAAGCCAGAAGCTCTTCGGTGTAAAATTAGACCTGGGAGTGTTCATGTAAAGACAATCGGATTTTGTACATAAGCACTTCTTTACTCACGTTTCGAAATTTTCCGATTTTGGCAAATGGCTCGTGTATTGGATCGGGTTCAGGTTAACACTTCGAGCTTAGGCTTTTACACTTTAGGAATTTAGGTCCAATCTTACGTGTAGAATTAGGATGATGCCTTTAGGTTTAAGCTTGCGTGTGGAAGTTAAAGAAGCCCATTTCGTCTAAAAACAGCTGAAGTTTAATCTTATCAGAAGTTTCGCTTTTATTCAGGTTTGTGGTAAAAATGTGCTTTGTATTTGATTCACACAATAAATTATATATATATATATATATATATATATATATATATATATATATATATATATATATATATATATATATATATATAAATATATATATATATATTCATATATACATATATATGTGTGTATATGAATATATATATTCATATACACACATATATATGTATATATGAATATATAAATTTTATATATACTGCAATTGTTCAAAATGAAACACAAATTATGAAATTCATCTAAAACCTTAACAATTTCGATGTATCCGGTATTTTTCTTTAAAATTTTCGAGTGCCCCGCGAATATTTGCACGCCGCAATTGTGTTGGCTGAAAAATAAAATATCTTGAAAACTTTTTATATTTTACTTCAGTATCCGTTTTCTGTCTCGGTTTACGTTATTTTGACCCGTGTCGGTTCTGTTTTTACAATCCGTTTACAGCCTGATAGGACGCGCCGGCATTTTACAAAAATAGTTTCGTAGGACATCGCTTTTAAATCGTTGCAGTTGCAACTTTGCTTTAATCCTCAGTTTGTCAGAAAGAACTAAGCAGTTTCGGCCTCTCTGTGTTGTCACGAGAAAAAGCTTTGATCTACAAATCTAAAATTAAACTAAGTCACGCGAATGCCAAAGAACCAACAAACTTTAAAATTTTGAAGAGAAAGTTAATGAAGCGAAACTGTTGTTGGAAGTCAATTGGTTTACGCAAATAAACACGACTTTATTAGAGTTCAGCGAACAGCTATTTTGTGGATCATGTTTAATAAAAGATACGCTGCAAAAGCGACTACACAAACTGAGTCAAATTCAACTCCGCAGTCAAACGAGAGAGTCATAATTTGACTCACCATTTTTGCAGTGTATGGGCTATTGTTTTTAGGCGCCAAACATATATTGTAGAAGCTAAAATTAGGTAAAGACGGTGCGTATTAGCGTTAATCTTAAAACATTCATTGAACTGACCGCATAATGGCGTGAACCTCTAAAATTTTTTTGAGGAATCACATTTGTGAAGGCAATACTTTGACTAAAACATTTTCTAACGCTTATAAGTAAATATATAGACCAGGCCCATTCTGTTTTGAGAAGCTCTGTTTAAACAAAAAATACGAAAAACTCTATGTTTTCAATGTGAAACTGGAAAATGGGACAGCATTTTTTCGGACAAACAAAAAATCGTAGACAGACATTTCAACTGGAAAACTGAAGCTTGGCAATCGGAATTCGGCTAGACAGAAAAACAGGACAAAAGCAAAATTAGCTTGAGTCAAAAGTCATCTTTCACATCTCTTCAACTCGATTTTACGTATACCTTAAGTCGTTGAGAGCAGGATGCAACCGGATAATAATAAATATAACAGAAATAAAAACGAAGTGATATATAATAACGGGAACGCAAAACGGGTATTGAAATATAAAAGTTTAGAAACATGTTTTATTTTCTGCCAATACAATTGAGGCTTGTAAACATTTACCGATCTTTCTAAAATGTTAAAGAACAAATACCAATGAGCACAGAAATAACCAAATTTTCGGTATTAACAGAAGTTAAAACAGACATCGATTTCTATCGTAAATGGAAATGGATATCCGGATACACTATGTCTGCGAGGAGAATTGGTGTTTCGCGGGAAAACTTCAAAAAGCCGCAATTGGATCTGAAAACTGCCACGCTGGCACATGTGTCAGAGCGGCATTTTTCGCCATGAATTTTTTCGGTTCATTTTTCCAACGAAATAAAATCCACATCAATAGGATTTGTTTTACCATAATAAAAGTCAGTAAAGGTGCTTTTGTTCCAACAAAAATATATAGCCAGTTTGATATATACTTTTTGTTGTGCAAATTTTAATTGGAGGTAAAAACACATATGAGCTGGAGTTGTACAAATTTTGCCGCTACTTGAACGCAGTTAAGTGATGTTTAATTTGCTAATTTCACCAAATATCTGCAGGCGTTGTTAAATGTTTCTGCTTTTTACGCTAAAAAATTTCGGAAGCTTTGTCCTCAAAATTGAACCAAAAGATAAAACGAATCACTCCAAACAAATAATTTTTTTAATGAATACACAAAAATATCTACCGAAGTTGCCGGAGCCTGCGGCAGGAATCTTACCTGAGCAAGAGCTGGAAGTCCATCTTCCTTCAGAGATGGAGCCGGAGCCGGTGGCAGAACTCCGGTTGTACCCAGGCACTGTGCAAACTTTCACATGCTGACACATTATGTGTTTTATCAGTTTGAAAACCATAGATAATTATTTTATGAACGTGTGCAAATTTTCATATGCATAAAACAGCATGTTTTATTGTCAGCTTAAAACCATGGACGATTATTTTACAAACGTGACGATTTGGATGGCAATGGAACCGCAATATTTGGGTTGCTTGTATGTATTAATGATCAAAAGAAATAAGCATATTTTAAAGAATTGTGCAATATGGATTATTTTAAATTGACTTTTTATACTGTCAGTTTAAACTGACATCAAGAGGATCTGGGACCAAAGAACAACTGCTTTGGAAAACGCAAAAAACAATGCTAAAATGAATAGATTTCTGCGATTTTTTTGTTTCGCTAGATTTTGCAAATTAAAAGCCTTAAAATCGAATTAAGATGCTGCTCAACACCGCATTTTCGTAATAAATATAGGTTGTTTCTTATAACAAATCCTCGCATCGCCTTTGGTCTTAAGCAGTAATCAAACTGGGCTTCTAATAAACTATAAATGATGTAAACACCCTATTTTGGCAAGCATTTCGCGGAACATTGCATTCTATGCAATGTGAAAGACCAGTGACAAATTGGTGAATTTTCGATTGCAGTTCAAAGGTATGCCATGTCATACGTAATTACTGTGGCATTTTCCAGCAGCAAAGTTCGACTCTTGTGTACTCTTAGGCTTATATTAAAAGTGATTGTGAACCAACAGTAGTTTTTAATCCCGTGTGCAGTCTTTATTCCAAAAATTTTCAATTTCAAAGACAGGAACATGTTGCCGATAGGACATTTAGGCTACTTTTTTGTTTCTCACTAAATTGTAATCCCGATTAAAGTATACGACAGCACATACCTTAAATTACTGATTTTAAAGTAGGCGCATACTAAAAATATGTATGCACGCGAAATTTTGTCATTTTCCGTTGACAGAAAAACCTGTACCCACATCTTGCTGATGTCAGTTTAAACTTCCGCTACGGAAGAGTGTCATTCAAAGCGAAATCATTGTAAAGCTGTGAAATTTTGCTTTAGATCTAAAAAAGCGGCTATTGTAAAAGACCAGGGGCGGAATGTTTTTCTGTGGGACAAGAAAAGAGTAAGCTTAAGCTTTAAAAACAAATTTTTTGCTTGGCTTAGGCTTAGGTTTAGGCTTACGGATATGCTCATTCTTACGCTTAGGCTTAGGTTTCGCTTAGGCTTAGAAATATGCTCATTCTTACGCTTAGGCTTAGGCTTAGTAATATGCTTATAATACCGTTCCGCCCCTGTTCTTTACATTATCCAGAAAAGCTATAGTTCTATTTCATATAAAGTTTGTGTCGATAACGTTACAGTTCCTACTAGTATGGTTACGAACATTTTTTATGCCAAAGAAGCACGATGCTGGTAGTTGCAAACCAAATAACAAATGCGCAGATGCAGCTAACAATACAACGCCGTGTAGTAACCGAGGACAATGCACAGTGAAAATGGCCCATATTACTCTGAGGGGCGTCCCGTTTACCCATACGGGTCAGCAATATAACCGGAGTAAACTATTTTCACTGGGTTGATTGGGACAGCTTCAAACCTGTTTTTTCTGGGTCGGTCGGGACAGCCGGGACAGCTTCGAACCCGTATTTTTGCTGGGTCGGTCATGACAGCCGGGACAGCTTCGAACCGATGTTTTTGTTGGATGCTCGGGACAGCCGGGACAGGTCCAATCCTATGTTTTTACTGGGTCGGTTGGGACAGCTGGGACAGCGGGGACCCGGCCCATGTAAGAAACATGTTGAAACTGTATTAAACACTGTTTATTGTGCATCAAATACGTTTTCAAACAGCTAGCCTCAAAAATGATAATACCACAAAGAGTGCATTCCGCCCACACTGCAAAAAAATGGTGAGTCAAATTGACTCTCTCCGAAATAGGCTTTTTCTGACTACACAAATTGAGTCAAAATTCGACTCCGCCCGAGTCAAACTCGACTCAATTTGACTCTGTCAGCGTCTTTTGACTCAGTTTGTGTAGTCCGGAAAAGCCTATTTCGAAGAGAGTCAATTTGACTCACCATTTTTTGCAGTGCAGAGGCGTTGCTAGGATTTGGTTTCCGGAGAGTAGCCTAATTTTTTACCGGAACAACTCAATATTTCATATAAATTATATGAGCAACGTAAAATAAAATTGCGGCTAATATATGTTTCAATTAGTACAAACTGACAATTTCACCCGACCTGTAAAGTGAGGGATTGCACCTAAATATTATTTTCCCAAAGTCTCTTTTGCACGGATAACATCTGAATTTTTCAAAATCTCAATTTTTCGGGTATATCCCAATTTCCCAAAGTCCCGAGCGAAAACGCTGCGTCCAAGGCAGCAATTTTCCGCAAAATCCTAATTTTCCGGGTATATTACTATTTCCCAAAATCCCGATTTCCCAAAATCCCAAGCAAAAAACGCTGTTACCAAAATCGCATTTTCTCGGATAATAACGGAATTTCCCAAAATACCATTTCCCCGAGTAGGTGATATCCCAATTTGCGAAAATATCAAAATTCCCAAAATCCCGAGTGAAAAAAGCTGCGCACAAAATCCCAATTTCCCGGGTAATATCCCAATTTCCCAAAATCCCGAGCAAAAACGCTGCGCCCAAAATCCCATTTTCCCGGGCAATATCCGGATTTCGCAAAATCCTAATTTCCAAAATCCCGAGCGAAAACGCTCTGCTCAAAATTCCTATTTTCCGGATAATATCCGAATTTCCAAAAATCCTAATTTTCCGGGTATTTAAGTACTTATAATATCAGAATTTCCCAAAATCCCAATTTTCCAAAATGCCGAGCGAAAAAGGATGCGCCCAAAATCCCAATTTCCTGGGTAATATCCGAATTTCCCAAAATCCCAATTTCCTATGTAATATCCCAATTTCCAAAATCCCAAATTTCCAAAATCATGAGCGCAAAAGGCTCCGCCCAAACTCCCAATTTGCCGGGTATAAAATCCGAACTTTCCAAAATCCCAATTTCCCGGGTGATATCCGTGGATTTTCGGAAAGACCTCTTCAGTACATGGGCCTTGGACCTATGCTTTTGCTGGGTCGGTCGGGACAGCTGCAAACCTATTTTATTGCTGGGTGGTCGAAACAGCTGTTACAGCTTCAAGCCCATGTTTTCGTTGAGTTGATCGAAACAGCTTCAAGTCTATGTTGTTGCTGGTTCGGTATATATAGCTGGACAGCGTCGAAGCATATATGTATCCCGAAACAGAGCGGTCCCGGCAGTCACATTAAAAATATACTTAGCACTACTGCACTGGCGAAATATATGCTACAAACCTATTCCAATATTTTGCTTAAACTGTTTATAGATGAGCATTTCTAGTGCATTAATTTATTAACTATTTGCCAAATAAACACATTCGCTAAACACCAAAATCTTTGGTCATTCATTTGTACAGGTTATATTAAGCAAAGTATCAATTTTTTATTAGTATCGACACATATATATAACAAAAATGTCAAAAATTTACTCAGCCCGAAAAAACACAAAGCAGTACGTTTGTTCTTCAAATCCTGGCTGCAGTTGTACAATTGGAGGCCTGCCTAAAGGCTTCTGCAGAAAATAGACCCGGTTTCTTCACCTCCCCTTGCGCACTGCTTTACTGCTTTACCTACGCTGGATCGTTGCAAAGAGGAATGATAGATCACTGTTATTTTATATTTTGCAAAAATATATCTAAAAGAAGCGGACGACGATTGGATCACAAAATTTTCATTAACTCTATGCTACTTTACAGGTTCAGGTACCCTGCATAACGCAAGACTGAACTGCAAGCTGTCCCGACTGTCCCGGCCTACCCAGCGAAAACAGAAGCTCGAAGCTGTCCTGGCTGTCCCGGCCGACCCAACGAAAACTCACAAAGCTGTCCCGGCTGAGCCGATGAAAACACACGCTAGCTGTCCCGGCTGTTCCGGCCAAGTCAGCGAGAACACACTCTCGAAGCTGTCCCGGCTGTCAGGGCCGACCTAGCGAAAACATATTCTCGAAGCTGTCCCGGGCGACCAAGCGAAAACACATTCTCGAAGCTGTCCCGCCCTACCCTGCAAAAATATAGGCTCGAAACTGTACTTCCGTCGAAGCAAAAATATATGGTCAGGAGTGCGACCTGTTGCCGTGATGCGGAAAAACGGGACGCCCCCATTAGTAACATTGGCCGTGAAAATCATGTAAAAATATAGTTTGTACGAGTTTTACAACTTCAAAGATATAGACCTTTTTTCTGCAGTCAGTTTAAAGTACATCAGCAAGACATGGTTAATACGCTCAAGATCAGTTGAGTAGTACAACATTTCTCATCAGTTGGTGATAAGTCCCACATCTTTCGAATCAAAGTATGACGAGCTTCAAAATTCAGGACATTTTACACATGTTGAATTACTTTTGTTCAAGTTTTGAGATCCGCAGCTGTATTCGCTCGTTAGTTAGAAAACCTATCACTAACTGATGATATCTTTAATACTTATTTAAAACCATGTGCCCTCTAAAGTTCGTACAGTTTTTCAATTACAGGTTTCAAGCATAATATCAAGCACGCTAAAAGTTATGTTACAATAGTGTATGCCAGGCTGAGTCACATAGTACCTGTCAAACCTTCGTTTAATTTAAGTTTAATATCAGTGGTAATTTCAGACACAAACAGTATTTAGCACTTTTACTGTATCTACGATTGAAACTGCAAGTGTAAGTTTTTAGGCTGTAGGCGCGTCCAAAACGTAGCTAGGGTACTTTTAGCGCATTAATATTCGAATATGCTTTCGGGAATACGTCGTGTACTGAGGCATGTCAATATCTGTTCCTTATAAAAGGTTGCTGAAACAATTCAGCTTTGTTTGCTGTTTTTGCCAAGATAAATAGTCGCAGGTCGTACAATTTTTAATTGCTTTATCATTTATGATTTTGATATCACGGTTGAAATACAATTTAGTTGAAATAGATTGGAATAAAATGGACGTTGTTCATATGCCTCTAGTAACAAGCCGTGTTCTAGTGGTTGCTGCGAATTCCTGACTTCGATTTGAAGAACCAGGAATCATTAAAGTCAGCAAGATTTCTTATATTATTTGCGAAATTCAGTGCTCTTAGGAAATTCTGAACTGTCAGGTTTGCCAAGCAATTTTTGGCATTTGTACTATTGAAACAAGTATAAATTTCAGACGTACGTACTTACTCAGTTAGAATATCGATGCGTCCATGAACCTTATTGGACTTGCTGATTTATTTGGTGGAAGCCCCGTTGGTTAATGATGCAAAACACATCTACTGTCCCAATCATTCCGCTGCGATCCAGGGCGCTGGGTATCAAAGGCCGGACTCAGATACAAAGCCAAGGTATGTAAGTTTTGTGTGCGTGAAAACATGAGCTACGCGCTTCAAGTTTATTCCGGAAGTGCATTTGTTAAAACGTTCATGAGTTGACTTGAACTAGCCTTCATCAGTTTTACAATGTGCGTATATATACCAGGGAATAAAGCGGAACTGGATTTATACTGGAATCGGAACTGGATTTATACTGGAATCGGAACTTCAAATTTTGTGACTATACGGATAATAAGTATAACATTGCTCAAAATTGTTGGATGAAATTGACAATCATTTTTTATTTTTTGGTTCTGTAAATCTAAACTACCTACAATTAATTATCGATAAGTTAACTCGTCGAAAACAAATTAATAGTTTTACGGATGTGCCGATTAGTCGGCATCTGCATCGATGATCCTCGGCACTTTTTGCGAGTATCGGCATCGGCACGGCAGAAAAATTGCCGATTTTTGCCGATACTTTTTGCGCACCAGTCGTAGTGGGACTACATGTATTGAGCGAAGCTCGAACACTCGTAAGCAGTTAAGCTAATATGCAAATTAGTTATTAGCTAACTATTCATTTATTAGTTTTGGAGGTTTGTAAACAATTTATTCAGATTCCTCGCACTCGAAATAATTTAAAAAGCCATTTAGGCTTATCAATTGAGCAAATATGCAAATTAGATACTAGCTAACTATATGATAGTCGGTTTTGAAGGTTTGTAGACAATTTATTCAGATTCCTCGCACTCAAAAACCCATTTTTGCTGAAATTAGATTGCTTTTAATCCTGATAAGTAGTGCAATATTGCAAAAACACCTAATTTAGGACTATCAAACAAATATGCTTATATGCAAATTATCTATTAGCTAACTACTGAATTATCGCTTTTAGACGTTTGTAAAAAATTTATTCAGATGTCTCGCACCCAAAACCTTCGGTAAACCCAAATAATTATCGAAATAATTTAAAAGTCCTAATATTGTCTTGTCGATTAAGCTAATATGCAAGTTAGCTGTTAGCTAACTATTCAATTATACGTTTTGTATGTTTGTAAATAATTTATTCAAATTCCTTGCATCCAAAGACCCTTTAATGCTGAAATTAGATTGCTTATAACTGTAATAATTAGTGAAATAATGTATGCAAATTAGCTTGTAGCAGGGTGTAACCGGAATTCCGGGTTCCGGTTCCGGCATTTTTTCACCTTCCGGTTCCGGTAAATTTTTACCGGATTTAAAAATTCCGGTGTTATAATTTGTCCGTTTTCTTAACTTTGCTAATTATTAAGAATCTCTTTTGAAAGCCACTTGTACTTCTAGTGTTTTTGAATTGCTTGTTCGTGCAGTGGTTATTGTTGTGGACAACAGCATTTTACTGGAAATGTATTTGATGGTGGATTTCACTTCAGTCGATGATGAAAATCTAAAATACAACAAATAAAATAAATACCTATGTTCGACTAAAGTTATTTCACAAATAACAGAGCAAAAAATAAGATTAAAATGAAATTTTGGTGAAATGCATTTTTCACTTTCCGGTTCCGGTAAATTGTAATTCCGGTGGTACCCTGGCTTGTAGGTAATAAACGGCTTAAAATTTCAAAACCCTAATGCGAGGTTAACACCCCAGGATAATTGGCTTTCAAACAAAAAGTATCAAAATCGGTTCATTCAGCCGTTTCTGAGATTCTTTTCGGACGGACAAATGGACAGACGGACGGACTGACATCCACCTTTCGACCCCAGAGCACAAACCATAAAACGCTTCACGAAACTCCGGGCTTCGCTTAAGTATAAGTATGACAGAAAAACTATGTATATACAATTAAAATATCTTCCCCAGCTCTTGATTTTTTGCTGGAGCCGAATATCCGGTTGAACCCTGCTGCACATTATATAGATAGGCAGTTTCTTTTCCTACGTACTATTAGCCATCATATACGTAGGTATTACGTACGTACGTACGTATATATCGTAGCGCTCACGAGATAGTTATCTTTACGCGTGAATATGTATATCATGTGATGTTTGAGCACGGTTGAATATAATTATGTATGAGCACGGTTGAATATAACAAAAGTATTGGTTTATTGAATTGACATTAATTTATTGTGAGTGTGTATTTTTCGTCATACCTATTTCAGTTATGTAGTAAAAAATTTTAACAGCTTTACCTACCCAGAAAGGTTATTGCCGCAAGATGTTAAATATCTCCACTTGGCAAAAGCAGTTTTAGGGTATTCGCGACCACAACCGTAAATTTACTGTATCAGGTAAGTATATACGTACCTACCGGATACCGGAACCAGATACGGATATTTCAGGTTTTGACGGACAATAAACTGGAACCGGATATCCCGTCGCTCTCGGCTTGCCAGATTCCGGATGTTTTCGGTGGTGCTAGCGCGTTTCACAAATTGCTTTTTACAATTGAGCGTCTTTAACATCTTGCTGCAATTGCGTTTCTGTGCAAGTTAAGAAGTTAATGTCTGGATACGTTGCAGTACAAATCAAAAATCTAAACTAACAAGTATATTCTAATTCAATAAATATAGGTATGTACTATTGTGCGACTACAGTGACTACTTCGACCGGTGCACAAATTGAGATGCTATATCAGGATCAGGTTACGGTAAAAAGTTCACTGTCCGGTAAATTAGTGTATGTCCTGTCCAGGGTGCACCCGGAATTCCGGTTCCAGTCATGGTAAATTTTTACCGGAAAATTAAAAATTCCGGTATTAAAATTTGGTCTGTGAAAATTAAGATATTTATAAAAATGAAACAGATTTTTTTCTTGGAACAAATCGTGTATGTCCTCCACATTTCTCAATTTTGCTGGACATACACGGTTTTTGCACTACAACCTTTGAACATGTATGCTTTTTACGAAACGTATGCGTGTTTATATCGTTATCTATTGTACATACGGGAAAGCAAACATTACCATCAGATTCCACGCAATTTTCTGGTCTAGAAAATGTTAAAGTCAAAAATCACCAGATTGGACCTACACGGTTTTTGCACGGGACGGTAGTATAGTGTGCAAACCTTGACAATCGCAGAAAATATATCAATGAAGGTAGATTTCGCATCCGTGGATTATGAAAATCTCACCAATAATATTGCAAAAAAATTAAAATGAATTTTTCGGTAGCATGTATTTGTCATTTTCTGGTTCCGTTTCCTGTAATTGTTTTAATTCCGGTTCCGGTAACTTGTAATTCCCGTTGCACCCTGGTCCTGTCGTCTCCTGTATGTACCAGGGATCGACTGGATATCCGGTTCCGGTTTAATATCCGGCAGAAAATCGACACCCGTATCCGGTTCGGATATCCGGTATAAACCTACCGGATACTGGATATTTGCAGGTGTGGCTTCAAATATCGCAAAACTTTTTTGCACGTCGAAATACTAGATATTTTCCAGCGACTGCAGTTTCGGGCAAGTCCAGACTGGACACCGACACCACTGACCAGGGATGGGCGGTCTCGGTAAGTATCGGGATTTGGCTGGTCTCGGTCTCGCTTGTTGTCAGTCGATTGTTTGCAAACCGAGATCATAGGAGTGAAATAGCGATAAGCAATCACAAAAATTTTCCTTGGACCGCAGCTTTGGCCCGGAAGTACTTGCACATTTTGCATAACAACACAGAAGCAAGCGATTGTGGAGCACCGCTATATGGTTATATACAGCGATTTGAGAAGTAGAATGAAGCTTCCGGTACCCAAAATTCTACTTTTAAAAGGAAACCCAAAATTTGAGATGTGCCGATGCCGATTCCGATTCTTATTTTCAAATTTTGCCGATGCCGATGCCTATTGCAACTTTAGTACATTACATTATTATACGTATGAAGGCTTAAACCCTTACCAGGGTGCAACCGGAATTTGAAAATTTTACCGGAACCGGAACCGGAAAATGAAAAATGCATTTCACCAAAAATTTCATTTTTATTTGTTGTATTTTAGATCTTCGTCGTCGACTGAAGTGAAATCCACCATCAATGGCTTATATTCGGAATACAAGTGGCTTTCAAAAGAGATTCTTAAAAATTAGCAAAGTTAAGAAAACGGCCAAATTATAATACCGGAATTTTTAAATCCGGTAAAAATTTACCGGAACCGGAACCGGAAGGTGAAAAAATGCCGGAACCGGAACCGGAATTCCGGTTGCACCCTGACCCTTACCATCATAAACGATTATATTTTTACAAGAACGGTTAATTTCAGTTAATTTTTTCAAACACAAACGCAAGAGAGATAACAATTTTCCTGAAAAGACACACTATTGCGCGCCTTGAAATGAAATTGATAGCATTCCAACTGACTGTTTTGTGCAAAAAGTATCTGCAAAGAATCGGCATTTTTTTGCAGTGCCGATGCCGATACTCACGAACAGTGCCGATTATCACCGATGCCCATTAATCGGCACATCCCTACACAAAATACTTTGATTTTTTTGTGACAAAGCACAAATAGTTGCGGCATCGTGTAAAAAATTATGGGTCATCCGCAGTTATAACGTCTACGCTATGTTAAAACATTCTCCAGTATATTCGGTTTGCCCGGGAACAAAAACACTATAGTTTTACGATTGTACCGAAGGTGTTTTGATACAGTGGGATTTGTTGCGAGCCTGTTCCAGGGGAATGGGGGCAGTAGCCAGGTGAAAAATAAAGGAAAAAAATAAAGTTTGGCAGCGATTTATTAGTTTGTGTGAAACGGCAATTCAGAGCAGATAAACATATTCAAAACTTATGTTGAAAAATCTTCATTTTCTTTAACGGTTAAAAATTGACCGAGACCAAAATTCTCGGTCTCGGTAGGTTGGGTCTCTGTCTCGTTTTTTAGACCGAGACCGCCCATCCCTCTTGGCTAGAACTGCAATCGCCGTAAGATGTTAAAGTCCGCTCACTTGTAAATATCACAGAAAGCACAGCTTCGAAGCTCTCGTCGATGCAATTAATTTACTGGAATTCATGATACTAAATTTAATTCGCACGTGTGAATACTCTTGCAAGTCGCGTGAATTTCTTGCACCTGCATTTTGATTCGCCATTCAGAAAAAACGTTAAATTTCGTGCCCGACCTCAGTTTTGAAATTTGTGACCTGAAACAAAATTTTTTATTAATATAGCAGGTTTTAAAAATTTTTATTGTTCAAAACGTTTCGTATTGCCGAACATGGTTGGATTCGGCTTTTTTACATCCAAACCAGAAACACAGATTTTTGCCGAATCAGAACCTTTATTACCACCCTGCTGGACACTGCACTGTCAAATCCAAGTCAACAGTTAACCTTAAATCCATAAATACATATTTTTGCACCAGTACAAATTTATATTCTATAGCCGGCTAACATCCGGTTCCGGTAATATAAATTTTTGTATCCAGTTCCGGTAGTATACGTATATATATTATGTTTTCAGTCAGTAGCCAGCACAATAATCGAAAAGTCAACTCGGACGATTTGGTATCTGCTAATGGATCACATACGCATAAGCCGACAAATGCGTTTTCGTTCGCTGGAGGAGATCAGAAACTTGTTTCGGTTCCACCGATTAGTTTGGTACGTACGTATGTAAGCGTAAAATAAAGTATGCTCTGGCACAGTGATTAGTCGCTACTTGGGCGCTGGATCGTTCAAAGTTAAAAAAACCCTGTTTGCATTTTTGAAATTGAGTATATTATAGACTTAGTTCGAAAACTTTATATATCAAAATGAAATAAAAAAATATGCTGTCCATAATTTTCCAAGGTCTGCTATGATTTTTAAGCCCATGCTTCATAATTGCTACCGAACCGGAAACATACGGTTCCTGCAGCTTTCAGTGCTGGAGCAAGAACAGGAAAATGAATTGAATTAGGGATGTGTCAATTAATCGGCATCGACATCGGCATTGGTAAGACCCTTTTCGTGAGTATCGACATCAGCACTACAAAAAATTGCCGATTCTTTCCCGGTACTTTATGCATATATAACAGTCAGTTGGAATGCTATCAGTTTTATTTCTGGGCGCATATCTGTGTGTCTAATTAGGAAAACTGATGTCTCTTTTCCGTTTGTGTTTGAAAAAATTAATTGAAATGAACCGTTCTTATAAAATTCTAATTGTTTATGATGGTTAGGGTTTAAGTCTTCATAATGATGTTATGTTGTATCCAGGGTGCAACCGGAATTCCGGTTCTGACATTTTTTCACCTTCCGGTTCCGGTAAATTTTTACCGGATTTAAAAATTCCGGTGTTATAATTTGGCCGTTTTATTAACTTTACTAATTTTTAAGAATCTCTTTTGAAAGCCCCTTGTACTCCGAATATAAGCCAATGGTGGTGGATTTCACTTTAGTTGACGACGAAAATCTAAAATACAACAAATAAAATAAATACCTATGTTCGACTAAGGTTGTTTCACAAATAATAGAGCAAAAAATAAGATTAAAATGAAATTTTTGGTGAAATGCATTTTTCACTTTCCGGTTCAGGTAAAATTTTCAAATTCCGGTTCCGGTAAATTGTAATTTCGGTTGCACCTTGGTTGTATCCTATCTGTTTGTTAAGCACGGTGTACAAAAGTTGACATCGGCATCGGTATGAGTTTTGGTATCGGCACATCCCCAAATCGAATTTTTGCAGAAATTCCGATTGAACCCTGACGCGTGGGTATGATAGTTCCTTAATGCAGGGAGCGAGTATACGAGTCTCGGTCTCGGGTAGTCTCGGGATTTGGCAGGCCTCGGTTGCGTTTTTTAGTCTCGGTTGTTTGTAATCGAGACCAGAAGTCGAGGATTCAGCAAAGGTCAGGGTGCAATGGGAAACTGGATTATACCGGAATCGGAACAGCAAATTTATACGTACTGAAGTTGTAATCGGAATCGGAACTAGAAATTTTGTGGCTGCAAGGATGGATAATTTGTATTGACAGATATCTAGCAGTCGTAGTAGAACTACATGTATTGAGCGAAGCTCGAACATACTTGTGAAATAGTTTAAAAAAAGCCCTAATTTATTTAGGATTAACTAATTAAGCTGATATGCAAATTAACTATTAGCTAACTATTCAATTATCGGTCATTGAGCTTTATAAACAATTTGTTCGGATTTCAATCTCACCCAAGGACCCTTTAGTACTGGATTTGATTGCTTGTAACCCTAATAATCAGTGAATAATATATAAAAGTCCTAGT
Source organism: Enoplolaimus lenunculus (assembly GCA_030248215.1). Taxonomy (NCBI): domain Eukaryota; kingdom Metazoa; phylum Nematoda; class Enoplea; order Enoplida; family Thoracostomopsidae; genus Enoplolaimus; species Enoplolaimus lenunculus. The sequence goes on along the minus strand of JASANG010001531.1, from coordinate 168,498 downwards.
TTTTGCTTAACTGTTTAATTAACTGTCTTGAAGGTTTATAAACAATTAATTCCGATTATTCGCACACAAAACCCTTCAGTAACCCTGATAATCAATGAAAAAATTTAAAAGTCTTAATTTAGGCTTATCGGTTAAGCTAATAAGCATGTTAGCTATTAGCTGACTATTTAATTATTTGTCGTCAATGTTTATAAACAATTTATTCCGATTGTACCCCTAATAATTAGTGAAATAATTTAAAAAGTTCTAATTTAGGCTTGTTAATCAAGCGAATATGCAAATTGGCTATTAGTTAACTATTCAATTGTCGGTTTTGGGGGTTTGTAAACAATTTATTCAGATTTCTCGCACCCAAAAACTTTTTAGTACCTATATACTTAGTTTGATTGCTTGTAGCGAGGGTGCAAAGCGGAACTGGATTATATCGGAATCGGAACAGCAAATTTATACCATAATCGGAATCGGAACAGCAAATTTATCCCGGAATCGAAATCGGAACTACAAACTTTGTGATATATCACAACAAGTAGGTCTAAAATTAAAAAGTCACAATTCCGATTCCGATTGATTGTGCAATCGGAATCGGAACTCGTTTTGAATCGGAATTCTAATCGAAATCGGAATTCCGGTTGCACCCTGCTTGTAACCCTAGTAATAAGTGAAAATTTAAAAAATCCTAGCGTAAGCTTAGGTAATTAAGCTAATATGTAAATTAGCTATTAGCTGACTATTCAAGTAGCGGTTTTGGAGGTTTATAAACATTTTATATTAATTTCTCATTACCAGAAACCATTTAGTGCTGAAATTAGATTTTAGGTTTTACCAATTATGCAAATCAGGATGTCGCTAATAAACGTCGTAAAGTTTTAAATCCCCAGTGCGAGGTTAACACCCTAGAGGATAAAAAGCTTTGAAACAAAAAAGTTTACCAAAATCGGTTGAGCGGTTCCTGAGATTCTTTTCGGACGGACGAACTTACATCCACCTTTCGACCCACGAGCACAAAATATGAAACGCTTCGTAAAACTCCGAGCTTTTCACTTTGCTTAATAATATTGATTTAGGGTGTCTGTTGACTAGCAACAATTTATTTTGATCGAAAGAAATTTAATAGATAAAGATAAATAATGCAAAATTTTTAGCAACGTACCAACAAGTAGGATTAAAGTTAAAATTTCAAAATTCTGATTCTGATTGATTTGAAATCATAATCGGAATTCCGGTTGCTCCCTGGCAAAAGTATTGTGTATTGAAGACATTTTACGTACTAAAAATGACGATAAAAATTTAATAGATTTAATTAGTATAGTATGTAATCCTTGACATTCCAACAAACCATCGAAGGTACATTTCGCTTCCATGGATTATGAAAATCTAAATTCACTAAAATGTTGCAAAAAAGAAAATTAGAATGAATTTTTCGGTGGCATTTGTTTTTCGTTTTCTGGTTTTGTTTCCGGTAATTTTTGATTTACAAGCAGCACAAATTGACCGGAATGACATTTTCCCTTTTGAAGACGAACTAGAGATCTAATGTAGCCATTCGATTAAATATAACACAATAATTGCTAAATTAACATTGAACTGCGCTTCTAGTTAGTTCCGTCGGGTTCTATCAACAATGTGACTGCGTTATCTTGTAAATATATTTCAGACGGATAAAGAAAATATGGTGGCAGTATCGGCCCGAACAGGAACAACTTTTGCAATATTTTGCGACGAAAGTGCGAACCAAAATTCTTCCACTAGTTCCGTGAACGCTGATAAGCTAAGTAGAGCATCTTATTTAGAAGACAGTAAGCCCATTGCAAAGGATAAAAAGAGCATGACACAAGCAGACGGCAAAGCATTCGGAAGTGGACCAAATAGATCTCAAGTTCCGGCCTCGGGACCGTTTAGCAGCACCGATGTCTTGATGAGCAATTGCAATGACGAAAATGTTTGTAATCAGGCTGATTATGGACACCCACAGCGTTATTTATTTCTGAAACACAGCGGAGGCGGAGTGGAAAATTTTGCTGGAGTCGTGTCCTCGAAAACAATAACACAATCGCAATACAATATTGATTCGAATGATGTCACAATGGGTAAGGCGCAAAACAATTCAACGTAGTTATGTTTTATTGATAAAATGGTAATGTTTTAAATCTGGGGTAGATTAACTAAAATTATATACGATACGATCGTACTTAATTTTGCAAACTGAAATACTATAGTCTTTTACATACATTGTAGTGTAAAGCGTACTGTGTGTAACGTATATACATGTTTTAGCGTCTATTAGTTCGTCACAATCTTCAAACGATTCGGTAAATAGTACAAATGATGGTCGCAAAGAAGTTCAGGGGCGAATAAATTGGAACGAGCATAACAACTTTTTTGAACGTTTGGTTAGTATATTTATGTTCCAAACTAACGTGCAGTTTGTCGTGTACGTATCCAAGTTTTCATTGGATATTTCAGGCTTCCAACACGAAGTAAATTTTACCGGAACAGGAACAGGAATTGAATTTCTTTGCAGGAACCGGTAAAGGAACCGGAGCGGAATTTCAAATAATTTTGTGGGCCATGAAAATCTAAAATAGAGCAGAAAGTGAGTACCAGTCTCTTAACTAGGGTTATTTCGCCAATAATATTGCAAAAAAGAAAATTACAATGAATTTTTCGGTGACATGTTTTTCCGGTTCCGTTTCCAGTAATTTTTGTCCGGTAATCTGTATTTCCGGTTGCACCCTGATATATATATATTGTATACGTAATGAATAATAACCAGTCGTAGTGGGACTACATTTATTGAGCGAAGCTCGAACACACGTAATCAATTAAGGTAATATGCAAATTAGTTATTAGCTAACTATTCATTTATCAGTTTTCGAGGCTTTTAAGGAATTTCATCAGATTCCTCGCACCCAAAAACCCTTCAGCCACCCTAATAATTATTAGAATAATTTTATAAAGTCCTAATTTTGTCTCGTCAATTAAGCAAATATGCAAATTAGCTATAAGCTAACTATTCAATTATCGGTTTTGGAGGTTTGTAAACAATTTATTCAGATTCCTCGCACCCAAAAACCTTCAGTAAACCCTAATAATTATTGAAATAATTTAAATAGTCCTAATTTTGCCTTGTCAATTAAGCAATATGCAAATAAGCCATTAGCTAACTATTCAGTTATCGGTTTTGGATGTTTGTAAACAATTTATTCAAATTCCTCGCACCTAAAAACCCTTTATTGCTGAAATTATATTGCTTTTAACCTTAATAATTAGTGAAATATTGTAAAAAGTCCTAATTTAGGCTTATAAACTATGTTAATATGCAAATTATCTATTAGCTAACTGCTCAATTATCGATTTTGGAGGTTTGTAAACAGTCTACGCAGGTTCCTCGCACCCAAAAACTCTATAACGCTAAAATTAGAATGTTTCTAACTGTAATAATTAGAGAAATATTGTGGAAAGTCCTAATTTAGGCTTAAATAATTATGCAAATTAGCCTGTAGCTAATAAACGGCTTAAAATTTTAATACCCCAATGCGAGGTTAACACCCCAGTATAATTGGCTTTCAAGCAAAAAAAGTTTATTGAAATCGGTTCAGCCGTTCATGAGATTCTTTTCGGACGGACAGACGGACAGACGGACAGACGGACAGACGGACAGACGGACGGACGGACATCCACCTTTCGACCCCCAAGTACAAAACATAAAACGCTTCGCGAAACTCCGAGCTTCGCTCGGAGTTTCGCTTCGCTCAATAATATGAAATTCAGCTGCAAAGTTTGGTCAGTAGCCGTATCTGCATCTGGCAACGACATTATGCATTCGGTAACTTCCCACTAACTTTAGTTTGCATCCACAATTAATATCAAAAGCACGCAAACAGACAGAGTGGCCACAAAACTTTGGATGCGGGAAAATTGGCGGTTCGGTTGTGAAAAACCCAAATCCAATAATGTTCGGCTATGTATGCTTACATTTTTTCCAATTAAAGCGGTCATTTCAAGTGGATTTTATTACTAGCAAAACGGAATTTAGTAACTAGTTGCGGATTTGTTCCAATTTCCGTTATCACATGCGTTTCCAACGTCAGTTTTGTTTCCTTGTTTGTATCACTATTAACCTCTAACAGATATCAGTTCTGTTAAGTGATTAAAATTAAATAAAAAAGCAATTAATTTTAGCACTTGGATAAAGTGTACGCTTGCTTCCTGGGTTTAGTACTTCAAAATGTCACCATTTCAAAATACAGCTAAAGATTCGGTTTGTTTTTCAGCATTTAAGTTATCTAAAATATTGAAATTCGGCAAAAGTAATACTGGCTGGCATGTTGGTGACTTGGTAAAAATATAAATTGTCGAATATCAGAAGTTGCAAAATGCAAGATTTAGATTCGGATTTTACAAATTAGCAATGGATTCAGATTCGGTCAAATTGAGTGGTCGCTGCCACAGCGGTTTTCTGCAAGCAGTATTACATTCTTGTTTTCAGGTATCAGATCACGATACAAATGCTGTTTCATCTCTTGATATCGCATTGACTCGAATTAGGCAATCAAACGCGGCAAATGCTATTTTCAACAGTTCGGATAAGCCGGTCGCTCATGAACGTGTTGCTCAGCAACCAAATACTAGCCGTGGTGATTGTGAAAATCTCATCCACGAAGGACATATTTTGGACTGTAACAGCCATCTGCATTTTCCGCTTCGGCTTCTGCCGTCAGAGCCGTTACATCGTGGCGGTCGCGTCCCTTTGTCAAGCCTTGAGTGCGCTGGCGTTGGTCTGCAGTCAAGCGTATTTGAGTCGATTTCCAGTTTCGAGGATAGCGGAGATAGCGACAGCTTGGATTTAATTAGAGACAAAATCCGAATTCCTCGTGGTTTACGCAATCACGATTTGGACCCAGCTGCTGCGAGTCCAACAAAGCGCGCCAGGCCGACTAAGCTGAAAAGCACCGAAAAGCAGGTGGACGCAAACCACGCGGGGGTAGCGACCGTAAAATTTACATGTGGCCCCACCGAACTCGAAAGTTTTTCAGAGAATCGCCCAAGTTCGTCTGAAGGAACAATGTACGACGAAATAAATGCCAGTTTTTGGGAAAGCGATAATCCTTGCGAATGTGAAGAGGAAGAGTATGATAGCAGCAGTAGTTATGAGTATAAACGGCCTTTGCCTCTTGAATGTGACTCATCCGCCATAAGTGCAACAACTGATGCTCAAGAAATCAAGTCGCATCATAAGCCGCCGATAAATTTCGATGAAGTAACGCGGATGGACTATGAATCTGGACAGCCGCCTCGTGGAGATAAAGCTCAATCAAATCAATATTCCACTGATCAAGGTATGTTTTGTACCAAAATCTAATGCGGTTTTACAGCCTCTATGATCCTGCTCCTGCATTCAAAGGTGCAGGAACCGGAATTATTGCGGTTTTGTGGCAAATAAATCTTTATCATTTAAATACCGAAAACATTGGCTTTGAGAAGCTTCTTCTAAGTCAGAGTACGTATGGTACCAAAAGTATGCACTAGATATTCACCTGGCAGGGGCGCAAAGCGTAAAAACGCGAATTTTTAGACTTTGTTTTTTACTTTTCAACAAAAACATGTTTGTCTAGCAATAAACCATTATTTTGACAAAACGACATACAATGTATGAATTTTTGGCGTATACTCGCGAATGAATTGCAGCTGCAAGTTTCAGCAGCAACAAACATTTACACATAAACAAGGTTTTACTCCAAATTTCTTGATTTTAACACGCCTTCATGACTTTTAAGCTAGTTGAACTTAAACTTGGCCTGTTTTTGTTTGTTTGCAAATCTGATTGTTTTTTGTTAGTAAGTATTCTCACTTGTTACTTGAAGAGCATCTAGCAGAGTAAATATTGTTTCGTTGATTATCAAAATGTGACTGCAGTTGAAAACTTAGAGCTCTACCTTTAAATGAATAACAAAATCTAAACTTAAAATTCTACTTCATAGCGGCAAACAGTTTTAAAAGATAGCTCAATATTTGGATCAACAGTATCCTTACTGCAGTGAAAACGGCACTCCATTGAATTGGTTAATTTTCCAAAATCTAGGTCCTGTTATTTATGAGTTCATAAGACTTCGTATAAAGTTTTGAAATGCTCCAAATGCTGAGCTGCATTTAAACCTAAGGCCAAGTTGTTTCTGTGCTTTGAGAATTGACAGGCTCCTCTTAGAATTGGCAGGCTATTACAATTTTACAGGTTAGTAGATCGGTAATGGAGTCAGCTGTACAAGCAATTCTTACTGAAACTGTGAAAAATACAGACAAGCATACTGCAAGAAAAAGTCAAAAGTTATACTTTATTTTTTGATAGAATTACTACGTAAAACTTTAATTCCGATTCCGGTTCCGACAAAAAAATTTGATTCCGATTCCGTTTCCGCCAAAAATTACTTCCGATTGGAACCCTGCTTTTTAGTGCTTAAAATTGTAAAACTGGTCCCATCAATGCATCCACATCACCATACACCGAGAAATTTTATAGAAGTTTGGTATTTGAATTAATTCGAACTTTTTTAATAGACTGAAAAGTATGAATTAATTCAAGAAGTGCTCAGAAGCACAGTTTCTGATTGGCCAATCAAAATGCAGGTGAAAGAAATTCAGACGACTTGCAAGTGTGTTCACATTTGCGAATTAAATTTAGTAATTAGTATCATGAATTAACTAAAAAAAACTAAGAAAAACTACAAAAAACCTATTGAAAATAATTTATTTCGAAAGTCTCAATTTTTGGTGACCTGGCCGGTCTCGGTAGTCATGTTTCGGTCTCGGTAGTCATGGTTCAGCCTCGGTGTTTAACCTAGACCGCCCATCCTGGTCTCAAATTATCTGAGCCTGACAATTGAGACATTTTTGAGAGTCTCGGATATTTTTTTGCATTTTAATACCGAAACATTTCGGGAAAATTCTAAATCACGAGTTCTCAAGGCTCTGTTCCGCTCAAAAAATAATATAAAATTGAAAAAAACAACGAAAATGCGGTATATTCATTTGGCACAAATATACATACGACAACTATCACATTAGTGCAGGCTGGCTTAGCGCCAGATAGGTAGTGAAAGTTTTGAGACTTAAAGTTCACTAAAGTTCTGTTGGCCCACAGACTAAAATTAGCACATCGTTCAGTTGAATACTTAATAACTTTTATATATCGCGTTACTAGATATACAAATAGGAAAAATGCTTTAGAACCGGGTGGGATACAAGTAGCGGTAAAATGCTCTAGAACTGCGATACAAGCAGCGATAGAATGCTCTAGAACGGTGATTGAAGTGGCAATAAAACGCTGTAGCACGGTATTTCTTATTTTGGTCTATTGATATTGTTTAGATAGTGTGGTGTCTTCTGTGTATCACTCCTTGTCATCATTGCCAACGGCAGCAGATGGGACGTTGTTCTGGACTGCACATCAAGGCGAAGACAAAGAATCTTTTCGTGATCTCGTTCATGCATGTCCTGCTTACGCAAATGATATTTACGAATACAACAGACTTCGAGAGGTATATAAATTAAAATTTATTTGTATGATAATGTATGATAAGTACTTTTAATTTACTGTTAAGTTGTCGAATATCATAAAACTTTTTTCAAGTGGACATATTCAACATCTGGCTACGCTTGCATTTCCGGGCATGTCAAGACGCTCAGGTGTTCCGCACTGAAATAAGTATGAAAAATTCAAGATAGTAATTAGTTTTACTTCTCTACAAGTATATACATTTGCACAAATCAAATAATTCTCAACAGTGCACAAATTAAGATGCTAGTATCCGGTGCTGGTAAAAAATACTTTTCTGCTCTGGTTACGGTACCTGGTAAATTAAGATCCGGTCGCACTCTGGTATTAGTACACTGGCTTCTCCACAGCGGGGGGCAGCACTTTTCGCAATTTTCACTTTCCCCCGGCAAAAATTTTGCCGCCCCCAGGAAAGCCCCCCGCGGCGAATTTTCGGCCGCCCCCCAGCAAATTTTTTGCTGGGGTCCCCAGGACTTTTCTAGGCCAAACATTTTCAATTTTAAAACGCAAAGACCTGGACTTCTTTTGAGGCGGACATTCGGCAAAATATGATTTTATATTACGCTGAGTACTCATAATTTTTAATAGCGTTACAAGTACCCGTAGTAACTAATTCAATTCAATAATGAACTGAAAAAAGCACAATTATATTAAGACCGTTTCAGGGCATACAGTATTCGAAAGTACCTTGCAGCACCAATGTCAACCCGTCTGAGCCTTATGATAAACTGAAGCTGTGACTAATATACAAAATATATATTAATCACAGTTTCAATTATAGATTATCTATATTTTATATAAATGTGCTTCTTTCAACTTCTGATTAAGTTGTCAGTATATACGTAATATCAGTTAAAATTATTGTTATTAGCGTTTGCGAGAAATTTTGTCATGTTGAGCGATGAGTAATCTTAAGTTGAGTTGGAAACACGGTCTAGAATGAAAAAATGGTCCAAAAAGTCGGTATGCAAAATTTTAAGCCTGCCCCCCAGGACCACCCAGATCATCTGGGGGCCCCCACGAAAACTGCCCCCCCCAGCGGAAATTTTCAAGCTGTGGAGAAGCCAGGTACATGCATGGTGTGCCTAGGTTTTTATTTTACGGATGGCTACCTTTGTTGAAGTGTCTGGTGCCCCGAAATTTGTTGGGTAAAAGTTTTCCAATAGTTGGAAATATGCTGCCAACGGTTAAAGAGTTAGACCACATCGCAAACGTGCCCCGAAATGCCAATTTGCAAGATTCGGTGCCGGTATTTGCAACTTGTGCCAAAGCCAGCACTCCAACTGAATTCATGATATATTTAGCGAAAATCTAAGAGCAATGCAGTTGCTAAGCATTGGTTGCTTAAAAAAATAAAAACCCTGGTTCGGACCCCTGGGACCCCTAAAACGTGTATTTGTATGGGAGCCGACCGTCTTCCAAACCACATCCTGCGCACCGCCTGTGGTTTTGGGCGAAAATGTGTTGTCATATCTCAAGAAGGTGCGACTTCTGATTTTAGCGTGTGCATCGGTGTCATCCAACCTATATGGATCGTCAGCGCAACATTAGCAACGGTATGCGGTCGATTTTAATAGATTGGCTGGTTGAAGTACAAGAGGAGTATGATTTATCGCCTGAAACTTACTTTCTCGGGATTTCAATGGTGGATAGGTTTTTGTCGAAAATGAGCGTGACACGACACAAACTACAATTGATTGGAATTGGATGCATGTTTATTGCTGCGTGAGTGGTTTTTGTGCGTTGCATAGCTTGCTTTTGGTTTGTTCTTAGTTATAGGGCCTTACCAATGCATCTTCACCAATAGCTTCGTTTGTTATATCTTTCAAATGTTCAATCACAAAACTTCGAAAATGGTCGCTCTTTGCAAGTTTTACATGTTTGCACTTAACTCAATAATCGGGGAATAAGGCTTCATTGTACCACTTTTATAGTTTTTACTGTTTACCGATTGTGTCCAGGAATATACGGTCCCGGTCAAGAACCGAGACCAAACTACTGCAAATAAGACATGTGGCCTCGGTCAATTTTGATTTGTTAGTGTAAATAATAATAAAGTTTTGAATGCCTTTTTCGTGTATACATATTTTTTGTTTAAGGTTAATAAATTGCCGGTAAATTTATAATATTAAACTAAAAACCACCGTAAAATTTATTTTTTCTTTTATTCATCATTTACGAATAGAGGCGCAAGAAAAATAATCCCAGAACTCGATCAGGCATAGAACAGCGTTAAGAATATATACCTGGATATATTGTTCTAATAACATCTGGTTTTGTTTGTAATTCAATTGGTTGGTATGGATATGGTATTGATGGCAACAATTGACATCTGGCTCCGGTATTTTAACTTGCCGGATGGTTTCTAAACCTTTAAAAATTGAAACCATTACATGTTTGCATCTGGCCGCGTACGTTCACAATCTTTATTGGGCTACATTAACGCTGGAAAACCTGATAAAGATGACTAGTGTTATTTTGTGAGAGTAACAGAATATCTTAGAGTATTCCCATTTCATTGCCTACTAAGGTCAAACTTCAGCGCAAAAATAAGTGCAATGCTAATTCTAAGCGAAGGCACTAGCTTTAGATAAATAGATAAAAAGGAGGAGATGACATATAAAGTGCAGACTCGGAGGCCCATTACAATTCTACTAAAAACCGACTTATTTTCCTAACATCTAGTTGTGAAGCCCCATCCCGTTGCCGAAGTTCCCGTTGCTCCAAAGACTTAATCCTAGCATAAGACACCTCTGTTTTATAGCACCTAGTGAAAACTGGATGCCGTTAAGAGTAACTGTGGCCAAGCAAATATTGCAACTGAAGCAATGCTGCGAACACATAGAGTAGTGCATTGAAGTCGTTAAAATGTTAAAATGCATCAGCGAGAGGTGTTAAGATTGTCACTTCGTATACTTTTGATACTGGATACTTTGGGCCGCGGAAGGAAGGCGTGTTAGCTACGTTCGGATATTTGATTACCGTTTAGTGTTAGATTTTAATTAATTACATAAAATAAATATTACCCTTTGGGTGTATAAATCGCTGATACCAAAAGTTATATATAACGGAGTTTTGAAGAATTATATCCCAATGCAATATAATAATGATTGCTAAAAACAGCGGAGCGAAAAATTCATGTCTAAAATCAAGAAATGCAATAAGACATTTGTTTATTGTGAAGTTGAGTAGAAAACAGGAGCTGCTTTTTCTGTTGGTCTTGATTTGAAATCTACCTAAGCGTGACCGAGAACAGACAAATACCGAGACCTCTATTCCTGGTTGAGTGAGTCTGTCACGTCTAGTACGTATTAGGTCAAAAAGAAATTTCATTTGTTTCTTGTTTTTTTAAATTTATCAAGTGTTGCTTATAGAAAATATGAAGAAATCTATCCGCCAACCGCAAGTCAAATGGTTTACATCACCGATGACACTTATACTGAAAGCCAGGTACTATATGGTTTTATTATACAACTGTGGTAGACGTACATAACAGTCTTTGTTTGTTTCTTACTGCAACTTACACACCAAACAAGCATTGAGTTTCTTTTGCAGAACATGGTGGAATATAATTAAGAATGAAGGCATCAAGCGATATTTATGTGTTTTTATAATCTTGCAGCTTCGTCGTGTCGAACAATGTATACTTAACACTGTGGGCTTTATAGTTTCGGTGCCGACGATTTATTTTTTCCTGCAGTATTTCATGAAACTTTGCCGTGCGGACCGTCAAACCAAATATTATGCTCAAGTAAGTGGAACAGGGTTTTTGGCCGGAAAAAATTACCGGAAAAAATGTTGTTTTTTTCACGTTTTCCATTTTTTCCGAGGGGGGTGTGAAAAATGGAAAAACATTAAACGACTCTTAAAAATAATTTGCAACTTTTTAGACGGCATGCAACTAATTTTTGTGCAACACATTTTAACAGTGACCGCGCGTGTCTGTCCACCAGGACTCATTATATGTCCGAAAAGAGCGAAAATTACAGCATATGAATATATAAATGGATTTCAAAATTGAAGCGTTGCCGCGAGATTCAATGTAAAACTACATATGCATCTTGTTCGGTTCACTCATCAGGTTTCGCCGACAGTGAGGCCAAAGTTAGGGCGTTCAAAATTGAAAGCTTACTTTACCGTATGATTTAACACAAGAATACGTCAAGCTTCAACCCCTCGCTTGGCTCGCGAAGTTGCAGCAATTGAGAGGCTTTGATGTCCGAAAAAACACCCAAAAGTGTCTTGGGATTTAATATATACTTACAAAAAACTAGTGAGACTTGTGTAGCTCGCTCTGCGCATGAGCTTCTAACGTTCTGATGACCTCCTCCGATTATTCCACGCCAAAGCATAAATTTTTAAAAAATTCAAATTTCAAGGTCCCAAATTCCTCCATTGGACTCAAATTTCTTTGTCGAAAAAATATACAAATTATATACCATTTGACATGGTTGCGGAGCTAAGACGAATATTGTTAAATGTGTCCCAATCAGACGTCTGGCTAACGAGTCAGTGATATATAATTTGTACAACTTGTCGAAAAAATTTTGGGTCCCCTGAAATATGCAGTTACAAAATACAAAATTTTTGGGCAAACGCGGATAAGGGTGGGATAACCGGTCACTCAGACAAAGAGTAAACTTTTTCTATGTTTCCCGAAAAAAATGGAAAAACATTCATTTTTTCCGGTCATATTTTTTCCGGAAAAAACAACCCTGAAGTGGAAATACATTGTTGTATTGGTTCCTGAGTGCATATTTCCACAAAGGTAATTTTCTATATTTGAAGTTGTCTAACGCATTTTAAAAAAACTTGGATTGTTTTAAGCGTGTTATGTATTATACCATGGTTTCGGATATTATATAACTGCGTTTACATGTGGAACTACAAGATATTTTGTAGCGACCGCATTTTTGGTCAAGTCAAGAGTGGGCACTGACATTAAATGAAAAGATATAAATCAATAAATACATATTTTTACACGGGTCAGATACTCCCGACCATAATTACTGCTGAGAAACTGAAATTATTTAATGCAAAAATGCGTTTAACTTCCGCTCACTTACATAAATTAAAAGTAGCTAAAAATGTGTCAAAACTTGAACTTTCGACTTGCCGAGAAATGTAATCTCAGAATCTCAACAAGATGTTAAAGACGCGCCCACTTGTAAAAAGCAGCTTTATGTTATTCGGCACCGCAACCGTAAATATCCGGTATCCAGTTGCGGAGATGTGTAGTCTAGGTAAGTCTCGGGAGTTGGCTGGTCTCGGTCTCGGTTTTTTGATTCTCGGTAGGTTTCAAACCGAGATCAAAAAAGAAAGACAAGTTCCCATTTTTTTTCTGCTAAACGTTCATAATAAACGAACGTCAGTTGTATTTGTTGATTTTTGTCATTTTTGAACAAATTTTTTGCCGTTTTTAGTAATATTGTTATATTAATTGTGTGTCAAAACAAACACAGATAGTTGTATTTATAGATGTATTTCAGTTTTAAAACATTTAACAAATCGTGCCAAAAAAATTTAAAACTTCCAATTAACGCTAAAATATTATTTTGATAAACGCTAAAGAAGCATTCACTATTAATAGAACTTAACTATACTGGCGATTGACGATTGTTATATAATTTTATATACCTGATGTTAGTTTTGTTATTTTCGCTGACTGTAGTTGTGTAGGAACTTGCCAGATTTGTGTTCTATTCCAATCTGAATATTGTTAAAGTATTTCTGTTTTATTGTAAAACAAATGACAAATCCTGGAACCGTTACCAACTTAAGTACTTCACTATTATATTTTGCTTGAAAGAATATCAGCAGCAATTCTTATTTTGATTATTTCAGTTCATCTGTGAACTGTGTATGCTTGATACCAAATATTTGCCGTTTCTTCCGAGCGAAGTTGCAGCGGCTGCTGTTTGTTTAGCTAACTTGTCGACAGGAATGATTGCCTGGGTAAGAGTTTCACGTTGTTGCGATTTCGTAAGCAATCTAAATCTAATAAATAATGCTAGAGTTTGTGTGATAACTTACAGTAGCATAATATGACCAGGACCGACAAGTGAAAATAATGCCAAAATGTCCTGCTCCCGCTGGCCACTTATAAAATAAAACTCAAAGTTTTGTTTTGGCTTATAAAACGCAAAATTATTGGCACCGAAAATAGTCCCGGAACCTGATTGTGAAAACTATCGTATTGTATTAACAGAGCCGGAATTACCCACATACAGATTGAATGGTAAACGTAAAATAACCTGTTTCTTTATTAATTAATACTTAAACTTAATAATTGATTTTACTCGTACGTGTTATTGCTGTTATAGTCTGAAGTGTTGGAAACGGCGAGCGGATACAGCGTCGCCGACTTTCATAGCATTATGTCTCAGATGCTGGTAACACTGAAAAATCCTACCATCAAAACCGGAGAAGTTGTATTGCAAGCAGTCATGGACAAATTTGCCGAGTCAAAGTAAGATATTAATTTGTATTTATATTTTCGTGCAATTTTACTACAAAATTTCTGAAATATAACTGCATAGTTTATGTTTTTAATATTTGAGATGTCTTCAATACAAAACTTAGACTAAAACTTTTAAAACGCTACGCTTCTTGAAATTTCGATACATATCTGCGATATCCGGTATGTACCTTAAACGAGGAGCCGAAACCTAGGTCGCCTAATTTTATTAGCCTTCGTACCCAACTGTCTAATTTAAGGTACTTGGAAGTTTCGAAAACAGTCTCACCGCCTGATGCATTGCCGCCACTAACATGACGAAACTTGTTTTTGATGTTTGAGTTGTCGGTTTATGTTGTTGAGAGTATTGTATTATGCTCAATTTACCTGACTTATTACACCGCCTTGTTTATTTATATTTAGTGTTTGACTTTGGTGGCTGCAAAGTATATTGTATTGTAGCCGAGGCCACTGGTCAAGCGTAGTATTCGGGTGTATCACCCTTCTAAGTTTTCTGTTGTTTAATGACAACTTTTTGAAAGCTGCAATATAAGGTATTCTAGCAACTTTATAACAAAAATATTTTTGTAATTATGCAATCGTCATAGCTTTAGAAACTAGTATAGCTGAAAAATTTTTATGCTTCACTTGTAAATGTGACATATTTTTGTAATTTTTTAAATCCCGATCATGATAATACGTGCATTTGCCCTTAGTAGGATTGTACGTACTTGTACAGTCCTGCTGCCGAAACTATAAATAAGAGACGAAAGCGCATACCAGAGCGCCTACCTTCTTGTTATCTTTATTTACTTGTTTGATTAATGCTTGTATGTTATAAATAGGTTTTAACTGTACATTTTATGGCATATTGTATGTATCATGTCATTTATTATTGATGGTGTTTAAATAATATTTTGCTGCATGCGTTTTATCCTTTGCAGATAAAGTCGTAACTTTCTTAAGCGATGTGTTGCCAGTTATTTCATTGTACAAGCCAGTTTCTGGCATATTCGGAAATTTTTATCTAAATGAAATATGTGCTTAATATCTTCGCTTTCAGATACATTTCGAAACATTTCAAAAGGTTGCAACGGAACAAATTTTGTGTGTTTTGATGGACCGTTGGTCCCTTGATTTTGTGTTGCGTTCTGTTTAAAAACTGTATTATTTTAACTTAATTTTACTGTATTATTAAGGTTGTTTTGTATACTTATTGGTTTTTGCCACTACAATTGCAGCTCCGCAACATTCCAACGAATATTTGCTTTGCAATACACCGTTCATGAACGTTATACAGATTGGTGCATGATTAGAAATCGCAACAGCGTGAAAAATAAAAACTGAATTGTATCTGAATCGGAACGGGAAATTTAATGCCGGAATCGGAACTAGTAATTTTCAGAAACCACATTACTTTTTACATCGCGTATCTAATGTAATTTGTATATGCCTGAACAATATTTCGTTCCAGATATAAGGTTTGTATGATAATTTCTTTGCCATATAAAAACGCGCGCTGAAAACTGATGTCTGCGATCGGTAAAAGAACTGGCTAGAATCGAAATCGGAATTCTATCTGCACCCTGAGTTTCAGTATTGATTTCATTTAATTGGTGTGGTTTCTGAGGTATACATCACTTGGTTTTGTTTTATTGCAGTTTTACGTTTAATGCTTCGAGCTTTTAAGCGATATATTGTGTTGATATAATGCGGCGTTAATAGTTAATGTGTTCATTAAGTTATCCAGCGTCGTCCTTCTGTAAAATTACACTTGAGTAAAGCCACGTTCTTAATTTTGCAATAGGAAACTCCATTCGAACAGGATACACAAATTGTAAGTTAAGTTGTGCCCGGCTTGAAATTGCTGTATTACGTAAGCATCAACAGATTATTGAACAGTATTAGTTTGACTTTGCGTTATAATTTCCAACCTGCGCCTTTGGAATTTTCTAATTATATATACTTATTTCATTACGCGGCGTTATAGACTTTCAAGCTGAAGGTTGCAGCTGCAAATGTTTGACTTGTTATCATTGGTGTTGCCTGTTACGTAGTAAACTTGTTGAGCATTTATTTTATTTGAGCTTAGCAGGGAATATTTATTTGACCTCTTCAGAGGGTACCCCTTGTTATTCGGTTCCGGACACCCCTTGTTATTCATTTCCGGACTGTTTATTTTCACCGCCGTGCTTCGCTACAGATGCGGGGTTCACGTTATAACCGGGGCAGCTTGAGACACGTTTTGTCCCTATTAGACTATTTAGTAACATTTTGTGTGTTTATAGGCCCATATTGTATTCAAAAATTCAAATTTGTCTGCTACTGTCGTATGTGGGTTACCTTTTGTTCTTCAATATTATGATATTCGAGGTATTGTATGCGAATATCATACATTTTTCAAATGTCTACATATTTGAGGTAACACGCAAATTGTCTTGACTTTCCATTAATTTATCCGCACCCAAAGGTAACACTGACCCACTGAATATCATATGATATTCGTTGAAATTTTGGAATAACATGATATTCGCATAAATGTCCCACAGTATCACGTGACATTCAGTCCCTTGTACGCATTGATCATTTGACAGCGGTGGTTTGCAAGCTAATGTCATATGACATACGAGTTTTGTCTGTTGACCCGATATAAGAGCCCGAATTTTACGTTGACTTCGAATAAACATGGTACAAACCGTGTCCTGCCAGCCCCGGTTAACGTGAGTCCCGCATGACAACCATATTAAAATATAAATTTCAGGGTACAATCGGCGGCAGGGTTGTTGGCCAGAAAAAAATGGGTTTTTTTTCAATTTTTTTCCTGAAAAATGGATTAAAATTCATTTTTTCCGTTCATAATTTTTTCCGGAAAAAACAACCCTGACCGGAGGTCTGCTCCGGCAGAAAACCAAGAATTTCCGAAATTTCGCAGAAAACTAGCGTAAAATCAAATAACTTAACAACATATTGCAGATATTGGCTAAAATTAACTAACTGATTATCATTTTAACTTCCTATTTTCGCCTCAACCGGGCTGCGGCTCCGGCAAGTTTCGTTGACGTCCGGCTCCTGTATTTTTCACCTCTGGCTGCACCCTGACAAATATATGTACATATGCACATACACATTAAAGCAGCCTGTTTGTTGTCCCGGGACAGCGGGACGGTCCTCAGCGTGGGCCCAAATTTTAAAGACTGGATTAATTTCGTAATTTTTATTTGATTTCCGGAAACGGACACCAATGTTTGCCGGAAACGGAAGCTGATATCCGATCGATAAGTGCTACTACGCTATTCAAAGAATGCATTGTATTGATGTTGCTTGCAGGAGTGAAACGTATTGTGTTAAAATGATGCTGGTTTGTTGAGCTACGTCTTTACCTCATGCACCATTTCAATACAGAAATTCCTTTATTTTTACTCTTACTCAAAAATGAGTAATCTGATGAGTGATGATAAACAATTTTCAAATTTAGTATATTAGCAGGGTGCATATGGAGTTGAAAAAGGCCGGAGGTTAAGAAAATTATAGGTAGTTACAATGATGTTTGATTTGTTAATTTTAGCAATTATCGTAATGTTGATGGGCATCGGATATTTTTTCATATCAGACAATTCTTGCCGCATATTTATCCGGTTACTCGAAATTAAAATTTTCACTTGTTTCGGCCTTGTGTTTATTAACGCTGAGGAGGATTAAACTTAGGAATTTCGGTTATTACGTTGTTAAATTAAGATTGATCCAAATCTTCAGGACCCGACATAATGCCGATTTGGCTCCTCATAACCTTCACCGGTAATTTCAATTAAAAACAATATAAATCGAAAACACCAATCAAGAATTTATCTCAATATTCTGGCTGAGGTTTGAACACAGAATTTCTTTTCGTCAGCTCCAGCTACTTCAGTGGTGAAACTATGAAAATTATACCAAAAATTTTTTTTACACAATAACATTTCGTATATCCAGATATATATTTTAGTTCAGATAGATATCCGGATATTTTTCATATCCAGATAGGTATTCGGACATCCTTTGCCCATCTACAATCTGTAATGTGGTAAAATCGTTTTGTTTTACGCATATTTTAAACAAAATTTTGGCAATTCTTTCCTCAAAATTGTGCCAAACGTTAAAACGAAGAGCGCCTAACAAATACATTTTGTAAACTATGCATAATTTCACTACCGAAAGTGGTGGAACCTCCGGCAAAAATTCTACCGATGCCTGAGTTGATATATAGATTTGCTCAGTAGAGACATCTGTGCTGCATATGTTCAATGGGAAGTAAAATACGAAATTCATGCAAAATCTTAAAAAATTCTTTGAATCCTCTGTTTTTAAATACTTGTATATCTCAATTGTGTTGGCACAAAATAAGACATTTTTGAAGCTTTTATACTTCTATGTCCATTTTCGTATTTTGATCACTATTCGTTTATGTTTATTATTACTGTCCGCTTACACCCTGCAGACCTTCTAATTCTTTTCCGAAGCTTAGCGGTAAGCACTAAAAGTTGTAAAATTAGATTTGAACATTTAGGTTACTATCCGTATTAATATTAACCCTCAACGGCCCGGCAAAATTTTCACCTTAATCAGCCCAACGGTCTACATATGTAGACAACACAACTAGCGTTAGTTTTGGCTTATCTCAGGGTGCTCTCCTCCTTTAACTGGCTTGAGACAGTCAGAACTAGTGTTCTGGCGGAGTTCCACCCGCTCCCCGTCCAGCCTCCCACTGCGGGCGCGTTGTCCAGTTAAGCACAGTCGTTGCACGTTATGGTGCGATTCATGTGGTCCTTGCACACTCGTTTTCCACATGACGAACAGCTCAATCTCGTAGATTTGCGACAACTTGTGACCTGACATTTGGTCGGTTTACCAGATGTAGAAGGTTCGTTTCCCTTTTGAGGCAGCCCGTAAGCCATAAATGAATCCTTTGATTTTGCGCAAATTTTTTCACTACTGTAACGTTTGGTCATATTGTCTTGCGCTAGTTGTTCGGCTACTTTTTTCATGAAAACATTGCGTGACTTTTGATATCCGTTCAGTTTCATGACAATGAATGCGTTGTGCAACGGTACTTAGCAGGTTTCGCCGGCATGTACGCTCGCCCCGGTGCATATCCTCTATACCCGTAGAGCTGTTCATCTACTGTAAGTGATTCGGACGGTATATAATGAAGACGTAAGTTGGACTGAAATACGTCCCAAACATCTCGTATAGCAGCCATGTTGTCACTTTTTTGACGCTCCCGGCGAGTCAGTTTGTTGTCGAATGTTACATTTTCCAGCAACTGTTTCATTCTGTTTTTTGACAGCGCGCAGCGGTAAAAGGGCCTGCTGTCGTTTTTGGTGAATAGTGAAGCCACTGGAGACATGTTATCGCGATCTGCACCAGCTCTGATTACCACCCCAAGCCAAGCTTTCAGCTCGCACATTGGTAGCGTTGAAAAATTGCGCGCCCGCAGTCGCCTACTAGTGAGTCGCTGAATTGTATGTAAAATGGGCTCGTTTATATAAAGATAAAATGCTTGTGACTCTGTTGTAGGGTTTACTGCAGTGCCTTCGCGAAAGCGAATTATATTTCTAGCTAACACACGGACAGGCGGTGTTGTAGAATGCCACTCAACACCCGTCGCTGACAAAAACACATTACTTCCACTAGAAGTCTCGTCCATATCGCTCAACTCACTACTAGATGCGTCCGATTGTTTTTGTAATTCACCATCACTATCTTGCTCATAAATAGCAGCCTCTTCACTACTGCATTGACCTAACTCAACTGATTCTGAGTCGTCATTTGAACTATTGTCGTCCGGTTTGTCATCTTCTGTCTCTGAATCACTTGGTTCTAATACACGTCGTACGACCTCAGTCAAAGATAATTTATGCAAACCTGACATTTCCCTGACTTTACCTCACCATACAAAACCGTGTGTAAGAACAAAACGTTCCAATTCTTGTCAAAACTCAAACTATGATCAAATCAACATCTGTCTACATATGTAGACGGTCGGGTTATATAGGTATATGACTCACTGTACAGCAAACTTTTGTTCCCACAATGCTATAAGTTTTTTATACTACTATAACAGAATAATTATCGATGGAAATTAAACAATAGATTCTTAACTATAGCACCTGCCGAACAATCAATTGTCGAACTGGTTATGTCTACATATGTAGACTGTCGGGCCATTGAGGGTTAAACGTTGGTACGACATGTATGTGCCTGGCTCTAGATGCACTTTTCTAAGACCAAACGGTGCCCTGGCATGAAAATGTAAAATCACTAAATGTATTTAGTCATTTTGGAAATTATTCGCAGAAACGTGTAACAGATGGGATAGTAATTTTGGTATTCGTTGTTGTTTTAGAACTTTAAGCTTTATGTTTTCTTTCATTTGCAAAAATATTACGTAACTGAATTTATAATATGTTCATGTAGATATTACACATTGATCTGTTTAAGTTCGATTTATAATCTAAACTTAACAATGCATTAGCACCCCAACGGGTACCGAGCATGGGTCGCAATGTGTCATCTTCCGGCTGCGACTGCTGCAGAAGTTTTGCCGGAAGGTTCCGCAATTTCGGCAGAGAAATTTTGCATAATTTCACAAAATTTGTTTGGTGCGCTTTGTTTTAACTTTTGGTATAATTTTGCGGAAAAATGCATGCATTTCATGCAAAATGAACGTAAAATCACAAGATTTAACAACACCTTAGAGATCTTTGCTAAAATTTGCGAATTTAAAATCATTTTAACTACCTTATTTCTCTTCTAGATACCTCCAGCTGTGGCAAATTGTGTTTACTCCGGTTCCGATGTTTTTCACGTCCGGGTGCACCCTGATATATAGGATATCGACATCAGCAGTGTGTAAACGGATATTAATAGAAATATCGTAAACGAAATAATCGAAATAGCGGAAACGAAAAACCGAAGTTGATAAATTTTTCTGAAACTGCTATTTAAATTGTGTAATTATTCATGTTTTTTTAAATTAAATAGAGCAATGGCGTGTGCGCAGAAAAGATTTGTTAAGATTTTGCATGTATATATATTTCGTTATTTTTTAAATCGCAAAATAGCAGCATACCGGCGTTGAAAAGTTGAATGACTCAAGTGATTTGACAACAAATTATGAGCACCAAAATAGCGTAATTTCGGGTATTTGCATGCAGAAATGCACACCGATTTCAACCGGTAACACAACTGTATAGCCCGAGGGTTCTCACGTCTTGAGGGTATTTCCTACTGAACATACGCGAAAAGCTGGACACTGCACTTTATGTAAAATTCAAACAAAACAGTTGACAATTTAAAATTCAAGAATTAAACATGATACGATTCACAAAACTATTTATTCTTGTAATAACGTCGTCATGTGTTTCAAACCAGCAAATCCAGAGTGTCATTCCTACTGGCTACATCCAATACGAACCTGGATCGAATTTGCTCAACATTTCAATTATTATTTCGTTGCCGAAAGCTCTAAGCGAGAAAGCTTACGCTGCGACTTGGTCCAACAATAACAGTGGAGACCAGAGTGGAAACCCAAATCTCGCTAATCCTTGGGTTGATGTGGTTCAGCAAAAATTGCAATATAGAGCACCTGATATTGCGAATGAGATTACTGCGACTACAGATAATAATTCATCAGTTGGTTTAATGAATCAAGACGAAAGGTAAAATAATAGCCAGTCGTCAGAAAGTATTTTGCAATCTCTTCGGCTCATGCTACTTTTAAGGCCGTCTTAAAAGAGTATGCTTAGATTATACAAGGCTTATAGAATTAGGACAATACTGTTACGGCCCTACAAGCAACCGCCGAACTTTGTGTAAAAGTTTTTCAGACATGTAAAATGTTTGTTGTTTAGCAGCTTTAAAAACACAAAACATCAATAAATCATAGCGCTTTGTTCGGACATGTAGCAAAATTTTAGGTCTGTCTCACTTTTCGGCCCAACAATTTGCCATCCCGTTGAAGTGGTAATTTTGGGTGTCGTACCATCGAGGGGAAAGTGCTCAATCAACCCCGGATACCCTGTCCCAACCAAGAAATCTTGGATCCAAAAAAATTTTCCCTTTGAAGTGGGATACATCTTTCCCACGTTGTTTGATCTTGAGTAGTAAACTTTGTTGTTGCCGTTTGCGGAAAAGGAATTCGATTCATCAGATAAAATTTCACCTTAGGCTAGCCAGAAGCGTAATTCCATTTGGACTGGCCCAACTTAGAATTGTGTTGAATATGTTTTGGTCTACGACATGCATACTTCTTGAGGGAAAGGTTACATATATAGTCTGACAACAGTTAGTAATACGTTTTGTATAGTTTTGTGATAATCAAAGCCAAGTATCTGGAAGATATTAATTTGGAGAATTTTTCAACATAATACATAGAGCTCAAATTTCAGTGTGGATTTATAAGAAACAGTCATGACAAGCCAAAACCTTAAAAAATATTCAAAAGCGGATTTTTGCTGAGCAGTGAGCAGCGACCGGCTCTTGGGATAATCGAAAATTCTCCAGTTTAAATTTTCAGCTCGACATGCGTTGGAAAATGGGTTCAAATCGGTCGTCAATGTTACTTCGACACACAAACCGCTGGCAATTACGCATACGGTACAAGATCGTGTGACTCGCTTGGAGGAAGGTTGCCATCATTTTCCGATAAAGAACAATATTATTTGTTCGCTAATTATTGGTGAGTTATCATGTTGTTGCGACCCGAGTAAGAGTCAGAGGTAAGAAGAGGGTCCTTATTTTGAACCTGAATCCATACGAGTAGTCTATGTCCCTAGATTCTGAAAATGCAGAAACCTAATATTCTAATTAGAGTACATAATATTAATTATTCCTAGAAAATGTAAAATGGTTCCTAGACCAAATACGGTTCAGTACAGAATATTTGCCAATCATTCTTTAATTTTAGGTACGCAATTAAACCGATAATACAAGAAGTACTCTTGGGTAGTTACGACAGTAGCGGCCAGAATACGTTTGTCAATCCTGATGGCTCTCCGACGACGTGGTTTAATTGGGAACCATGGGAACAAGGTCAGATATTTTACAGTTCAGTTTGCGAGTTTAATGTTTATATTGCATTTTATTTTAATATTTGTGCTACGGTTGACAAAACCAAACTTAGTATTAGGGTTACGCTAGACACGGCGGAATTCAAATGTAAATTTTAGAATCGCCGAGCGACACGCTGTGTTGCCTAGAAAATATGAGTAGGTATAACGCAATCCTAATACTATTTTATGTGTTACGGTTTATTATGTCGCGATTGGTAAGCAAAAAAGCAGAACTGCATTACTTTGCCTGTCATTTTGTCAGATGACCCACGATTTACAAATCGTTCAATGCTAAAAACTTTATTTACTATAACGTTTGTCGTTCTTGGTGAAACGATTTGAAAATTTTACAGAACGAAATCCGTACTGGTGGTATTGTATCAAAGGGTTTCGCAATCTACATGCAACATGGCTTCGCGTGAGTTGCGACGCAACGTTTACACAAATTATTTGTCAGAAAGCGATCAGCGGTATGTCAGATTGATAATGTAGTTTTCAATGACAATGAACGCTATTCAGCTAAATGCATAAGTTAGTGAAACTCGCAAGTATTTGGTTTTTTCTGAACATCTCATAACTTTTACTAACTAGACTTGCCACTTTTGGTACATATATATAACTAGTCGTTGCGAATATGCTGTAGTTAAACTGCTATTCAGGTCAATTACTATTAATTGGCGAAGGCCAATTGACGGCTGTAGTATATTTTCAAAAAGATCGTAATATACTCGCCGATAATCAAGGTGCAACCGGAGGTAAAAATAAGTGTCCCGGTATAATTCTTCTCCCGTTTAATTCTTCCCTCGTTCACGGTATAATTCTTCCCCCAGTTTAATTCTTTCTCCGGACGCATTATATTAAATTAGGCCAGTTTAATTTTCTCCAGCTCACGATATAATTCTTCCCCCGTATGTTTCCCTGGCACCAGTCATGGTAGAATTTTTTGTTCTGCTAAATTCTACCCCTTCGAACCGACATCTTCTCAAACAGTAGCATAATTTACTTCAGAATACCAACTTAATAAAATTTGAATATTGCCTTTCGACCTGCAAAACTAAAGAAATTTACAACTCCAGGAAGTCTACTTTTTCCGGAAACACCGTTTTTTTCATGCCCGACCTCAGTTCTGAGATTTGTGACCTGAACAGAAATATAGATTTTTATATAACAAGTTATTTAAAATTTTTATTGTAAAAACGAAAAAAAATATTGCCGAACACTATTGGATTCGGCTTTTGGATTCGGCTTTTTCACAACCTAATCTGAATCCAAATTGCAACCGCAAATTTTTGATGAATCCGAATCCGAACTTTTGTTGTCACCCTGGCCACGACCGTTTGCAGAACGAATAGCTTGTTTCTAGATTTATCGTAATGGAAATTTCTCAAATTATACGTGTTATTCGGAAACTTCAGTTATTAAAATGCATTTTCTTTTTTAGTAAAAATTATTCCATTCTATTTAAATCGAAATTCAACAAAATTACCCAATATTGAACGCCTAATTATGCATTGGAATTGCACACGTTACACACAAATGTACCCGGAGATTGTAGTTTGCAATATATATGCGTATATGATGTATACTGCAAGTGCAACGGTGCTAAATATACAAAAGCCAGAGGGTTTTAAAATTTATTGAAAAGAGTTAAAGCAAAGGTTGGGGAAGGATTACTTTGGTATAATTCAACCAGGCGAATTATACAGGGGAAGAGTTAAATCGCGACTGATTGGGAAAAATTAAATCAGCATGTGCGGAAGTATTAAAATGATTTAATTCTTCTGGGGAAGAATTAAACCGCGACACCGGGGCTGGAGACGGAGGTCAACAAAATTTGCCGGAGCGAGAGGGAAGGCAAAATTAGGTAGTTATGTTTTGGTTTTACGCTTATTTTTTACAAAATCTAGGCAATTTTTTCTCCTAATTGTACACCAAATGTTAAAACAAAAAGCACAAAACAAATAAATTTTGTAAAATTGTGCATAAACCTTCAGCAGAAATTCTACCGGAACCAGAGGTCGATTTTCTGCCGGAACCGGAGGTACCTCCGGTTGTACCATGTCGCCAATCAGTAGGCCTCCAATACAGGCCCGTAACCAGCTCACCTTTCTTGGGGGGCTAAAGAATTTTCAGGAGGGGCATACAAGGGTTCTTGTTTACTTTGAAAATTTTCTAGGAGGAGCTAAAAATTTTCATGTGGCCCCCATCTGGACCCCTTGGCTACGGGCCCGTTCCATAAAACATTTCCAAATGATCACAAAATTTTTCAAATACTTCAGACGAATACTTTGCTTCAAAAAACGAAACCGACATACCAAATATAGCGAAAATTCCCAATTATAACGAGGCTACAACAGAGGCTTCCGCTGAAATAACTTTAGACATTAACAAAATTTCAATGTTTCCTGTCAATCCCACAACCCAAGACGCCAAACAAGACACTGTCAGCACAGGGAGCGTTTCCTCGGTGGAAAGTCCTCAAAGAACCACCAAATCAGAAATGATGTCCAGATTATATTTGGCGTCTTCCACTCAATCTGTAGTCGACGTTGAATCCAACAATAGCATGGTATTTCCAACGGACCACAATATATCTGCAGCTTATAATGTGCAACCGGAAAATACTACGACAATGGTGTTTGAGCGAGGAACAGGAACGACTCGGGAGCCAAATGAAAACGAAATCGCTAACAACCAATCTAGAAGATCAATACAAGAAGCAGTTAATGGAACTGTTATAGAGACAATGATAGATATCAACGGAAAGGACGGTCAAAATACAAGCGGTACTACTGATGAGCAGTTGTCGACCGTAGAGATGACAACAGCAGTCTCGATGCTCACCGAAACGAAGATGATATATGATGTTGCAGAATCTATCCCAATCGAAAATACCTCTCAAATGATTGGAATCCAAAGTAACAAAGAACAAGAGCTGAGTCGAGGAGTGAACAATGTAACTGGTGAAGAAATAAAAGGATCTTCAACACGAGTAACAGGGTCTGACAAACGGTCTATGGAAAACACACGTCGAGTAAATTCAGCTAAATCCGATTTGGAACTATCAACGAAACAAAGTGAATTTGACACAGCAACCACAAAGTTGTTGAAACTCGAATCAGAAGTCGTTCTGAAAGATGCCCCTCTCTTTGAAGAACAAGCAGATTTCGACAATGGAGATAAAAGTTTGTTTGTGTCAGGAAATAACGTGGAAACAAACGGAGCAGAACACAACCAGCAGCAGGCGACCGAAAAACGTGAACCATTGGGAAAACTATTTAACTTTTGATCAACCAACATCAGTATTTATAATTTTAGCCATGCAAAGAGCATTGGCGGATCGTTTTTTAGCGGGACAGCAATAGAGTATATATTAAGCTTAAGCTTTAGACAAATTTTTTGCTTAAGCTTAGGTTTCGGTATAAGCTCTTCTTACGCTTAGACTTAGGTTTGCATTTGCTTTTAGGTACTACTGTCAGGGTTGTGGCCGGAAAAAAATTACCGGAAAAATGTTTTTCTTCATTTTTTTCCATTTTTTTCTGTGGAGGTGGAAAAAGATGAAAAAATGGAAAAGTATTTAACGGTTCATAAATATAATTTGCAACTCAGTATGATATAAAATAACATTTTTAGATAACATGTAACTAATTTACATGCAACACATTAACAGTGACCGTATATATGTCCTCCAGGACACATGATATGTCCGAAAAGAGCGAAAATTGCAGCATATGAATACATAAATGGATTTCAGTATTGACGCTTATTCACGAGATTCAATGAAAAACTAATGCATCTTGTTCGGTTCGCTCACCAGGTTTCGTTGACAGTGGGGTCAAAGTTAGGTAGCTCAAAATTGAAAACTAGCTTGCTTTTACCGTATGATTTAACACATTTTGCTCGCGAAATTACAGCAATTGTGTGACTTTGATGTCAGAAAAAACCCAAGAGTGTCTTGGGATTTAATATACTTACAAAAACAAGTGTGGCGTGTTTAGCTCGCTCCACTCATGAGTTTCTGATCTTCTGATAAGCTCCCCCGGTTATTCCACTCCAAAGCAAAATTTTTAAAAAATTCAAATTTTTAAGGTCCCAAATTCCTCCATTGGTATAAATTTTTTTGTCGAAAAATTAGGCAAATTATTTACAATATGACACAAGTTGCGGAGCTAAGACGAATATTGTTTAATATTTGTCAATCAGACGTCTGGCTAACGAGTTATTGTCAAATTGCTAAATGTGGCGCCGAACCGTGATCGTTGGTAGCGCGCCAAATCAGTTATTTAACAATAACTCATTAAGCAAACTTCTGATTGCAGAAACCTTAACACCGCTGGACTCAGCTCTGCAAACAGCGCCAAATGATATATAATTTGTCAAACTTTTCGAAAAAAAATTTGGGTCCCAAGGGCTGAAGTTACGGCCTTAAAAATAGAATTTATCAAAAATTCAGATTTGGGTATGGAAAGATCAGGGGATGTCATCAGAAGCTCAAATATGCAAAAGGTATCAAAATACAAGCATTTTTAGGCAAACGCCGCGTGAGGGTGGGTTGACCGATCACTCACGCAAAGAATGAATTTTTTCCATTTTTTGCGTAAAAAATGAAAAAATCATTTTTTCCGGTCATAATTTTTTTCCGGAAAAAACAACCATGACTACTGTTACTGCCGTATTCTATACATTTGTCATAAGGTTTTTAATATAAAATTAGAGTTTTAAATTTTTAAGAGCACATATACTATATGAGGTATGCTTTGGCGACACAACCGTCTTTAGTGGTCGCAGCACAGTTTTTGAGCAAAACTAAAAGCTTCAGAGTTAAAAATTTTCAATTATAGAACTTATTTATTCAGACGTTGATGTTTTTCACAACCAATAAAATGCATTTTGATATGGATTTAAGTTTATTTAAGAATTAAAATGTGATGTTCAAAAAGAGCGAATAAAATTGACAGTATGATTGATTCATCTCTGAATCACAGCAGAGATATATGACCAGCAGTATCCGATCCAACGAAAATAAACTATACACACCAAAAATTGTAAATTTTATGTTCGGTCCGTGGTCTATATTTCAATTTTGTAACATTTGGGAACCAACGCTTTACGTCCATTTAACTCGAGCAGAACTTGCAAATCTATCAATATAAACGCTTTAAGTTCTGTGCCAATGTTCTAAAATATATGTTGCAAGTATCACCAGTTGACGATACATGTGTAAATTTCAAGCCAGACAACGGGATCTTCGAAATTAGCACATTTTTTGCACTTAGTTTATCCTACTTGTTAGTCGATGTGCACGTTTTTAGCGGCTTCAGTTTGCTTGTTTAAAAACCTTTACTAACTGGTGATAGGTGCCGCACGCATTTGAGAATAGGACAAATGTAACGCGGAGCACTTTTAGCATTCGGCTTAAATATTGAACTCAAAATCTGCAACCAGCATTTTTATATTCAAAATTACAGCTGTGAAAAATTTCCGATACCCATCCCTATTGATGATCCAATGTTTAAACTGTATGCAACCTTTTTGAATCAAATCCATTTTTGCAAACCTGTTTCTAAAATATGTGAACCCCAATTGACGCACAAGCCATTCGGCGTCAATTTTCCAACAACAAATGTTCTCGATCGCCGGCAACATTTAAATTTACCACATCACCGTTTTGAATAATTTCTGTTTCGTTGTCTAAGCTAGTTTTGGCGCCAAAGTTATCACCACTGACAACAGTTAAACGCGCTCGTGTCAATGCAGGCTGCCCAACACCGTTATCGGCTTCGCATCCATATTCACCCTGGTCATTTTCGGTTACCCATGGTAACTTCAATATACACACCCCGTCTTCAAAGTTTACAGAAGGCGTACTAAACTGACCAGCTAAGGAATTAGTGGCACTATTGATTCCTCCTTGTACGTAAGGCAGCGTCAGAACGCGTCCATTGTGAAACCACGCTATCGTTGGTGGCGGAAACGCAGATACAATGCATTTTAGTATCACAGTGCTTTCTAAAATAGAAAATAATTGCGATATTTTTAGTAAAACACTACATATACAATCGTTTGGCAGAAACCATTACATTGTTAAATGTTGCACATATATACATATATATTAGGGTGTAAACGGATAGTAAGAATAACGAAAATGGGAACGGATAGTGATCATAATAACGGAACGGAAAACGGATATTGAAGTATAAAAGTTTCAAAGAGGTTTTATTTTTCTGCCAACACAATTTGATGAGTGCAATTATTCACTAGGCTTTCTAAAACTTATAAAATAGCGAATTTATCGAAATTTTTTAAATTCTAGATGAATTTAGCAAATGTTATTTCATTTCGAACAATTGCAGCATATCTGTAATGAAAAATTGCGAAACACAGATATGATTTACAACTAAAGCGAAAAAATAATAGAATTTCCGTTACTTATATAATGGAAACGGAATTCTTGTCATTTCAAACTACCACCAGCATCAGTCAGTGCACCCAAATATCCATCTAAATGTCAGTCCATTTGGTATTTACATCCTCCCCGATTTTGGACGCCAAATTGAAAATTAATAACCCAACAAGGACCTTACGTAGTTGTGCCAATGTACAGAACGGGGCCGTAACAGTAGTATAAGTTTATGCCTAATGTAAAGGCTAAGCCTAAGCCTAAGAAAAAATTATTCTAAAGCTTAAGTTCATTCTATTGCGGTCCCGCAGAAAAACGTTCCGTCCTGATCTCTCCACGGGCCCAAAGTTGTTAGACTTACTCATTGCAACAGTAGTATCTGATAGGGGTTGTATGAAATACGGTTCTTCGATCGGAAGTCCGGATGATACAGAATTGTCTTCACCGGAATTGTTGTTGATGTTGTTGTTGTTGGTGTTGTTGTTGTTGTTGTTGTTGTTGTTGTTGTTGTTGTTGTTGTTGTTGCTGTTGTCGTTGCTGTTGTTGTTGATATTCACACGGTGAAACCCAGAAACCGGCGACTGTTTAATCATAATTGCATCACGCTCAATTTCAGCAATATCTGGTGCGTTTGCAGATGCCCGCAGTATCGCTAAAAATTACTTAATTTTATCATGGTAGCGTCAGCATTCTGAAAATGTTCATATGACTTTTGTTAAAACTGCAAAAAGTTTTTCGTGTGTTTAAAAAGCCTATATATTTAATAGCTATGCTGAAATAGCTGGCTAAAATGCGTTTAATAGTGTTTTTTGCTACATTAGCGATTTAGTTTCGAGTGTTTGCATTGCATTTCGCTGTTTAAAACATGAAAAATGTATAAAGAGGATTTTTTTGACACAAATCCTTAGTGTGGACAATATGGTTAAGGTTTCTAAGCTGGCTGCAAAAAAGCGTCAAGAATTTCGAAGATTTGAAAATGACATTACCATGTATCGAGATAAATTGTTTTCTCACTGCAATTAAGCAAATTTTTATTAAAAACAGTATATATGCACTTTTAAGCTGGATTTCCAACTATGAACGTTAGGATGAATGACACTAATTATAACTGCACATTGGCTGGGTTTCTGAAAACCTACTTTTAAGAACGGCTTAGTACTTAACCATTTTGTTGTTTTTAAGCGTACTTAAGTTAAGCAAATTACTTAAGTCATTGACTGAAATCGAAATGTTACAGGTTAACAGATCAGTTATATTAACCTCGATCTAATTGAAATTGCAATATATAGTAAAACTACGATTTTCTTGTTTTGTATATTGGCTAGGTTTTTGAAACCTTACATAAGTACAAATTTGTAGTTAAGTATGTGACAAGCATTTACTAGCCAATTTGCCGTTTCTACATGCGCACGTAAGGAAAGTAAATACTTTAGTCGCTGAGTAAATTTGGTGTGTTTTACGATCAGTTACAGGTGTTTTAACTTTGGTCGATCTATCTGAGACTGTAAAGTTGATCGTACCTCTTAATGTAAAGCAAAATTAAGGCTTCCTTTTTATGACACTTTTTCAAATTTGGTACTTATTTGTTTTTAAAAGCTAAGTGTTTACTAAGTCGACGACTTAATAATTACTTAAGCATAACTTAAGTAAATACTTAAGAATTCGTAAAATATGCCAGTATATACAATTTCGTGCACACAGATAGCGCAATGTTATTCACAGTATATACACATTTTGGCCAAAAAGAAACTAAGTTGCTAACTACTGTAGCACTGGACATGGCACCCCCGAGCTCCAACTAAAAACAAAACTAAATGTTCTCACGTCTAACGCTTAAATAGCAAGTACTAATTGCCTCGCCATATTTATTGAACGCTCGGCACGAATATTCGCCTTCATCTTCCGGAAAGACTTGAGCAATAATTAACACAGCAACGCCATCTTCGAATATGAAATTGAAATCCCTGAAAAATATTTAATATTTTAAAGCTTAATACAGACGTAAAAACTGAAGTTTCTGTGAATTTGGCCAACAAAAATCAGGGGCTGTACTTTTCACGATGGGACTGGAATAAAGTAAGCTTAAGCTCATGACTATTTTTTGTTTAGGAATGGGCTTAGGCTTAGGTATAAGTTTATTTTTACACATAGGCTTAGGCTTAAGAATAGGCTTATATTACTGTTCCACCGCAGTTCGTTACATTGGCCATTAATTTTAACTATAAAATATCATACCACACAAACAATTTTTGGAGATCAAACGGTTATACCTGTGAATACACTGAAACTGAAATTTGTTTTATCTTTGAAGACAAAATGTTTCGAACGTAAATAGAAATTTTACTTACTGCAAGCAGAATCGATAATATTCACGTAAGTATACTCTACGTATAACATTTTTGATATTTCAGCATCCGATATGCACAATTTACAGGAAAAGATATATATGGCTTACTTTGATAAAAATATATCCTAACTTAATAGAAACTCTTTATGCGGATCATTCATAAAACGAAGCATTCAGGAAAAAGTCAAATGTATACCTGAAGGTCTTTAAGGTCTTTAAAAGTAACTATATTAAACGTATTTCTAAAAGTCCAGCCTAAGCCTAAACCTCAGCGTAAGAATACGCTCACAAAGAGCCTAATATTAAGTCTAAGCAAAGAATTGTTTCAAACATAAGTTCAGTCTATTGCAGTCGCACGGAAAAACCATCCTATCCTCAGCTATATCCTGGTTGTTCTTTTAATAACAAACAAATATAGTTACATAATACCGTAATATCTCTATTTGTAAGTAAAAACCATTCTCACTTTGAAGGCCGAATTTCGTCTCCGTCCACAAACCATGTGACAACCGGAACTGGATACCCGCTTAGGATAGCTTTGAAGACAGCTTTTTGGCCCTCGTCAATATCGAGCGATACAAGATTTTGCTGAAATTCCGGTGCGCAGCCGGAATATTCCGACACTTGTTCTGCAAGAAACATAACATTTCCCAATTTTTTACGCTATATATACTTTGTGTAACGCTAAAAAAGTTAACTTATATACAACAGTAGGTTTCGTATATATGCACCAACATAGTTGTTTCCTAAATTAGTAGTTGTTAAAACATGTAAAAACCCTATATATACTGAAAGTAATGAAATTTCTTTAAAAATATAAAAGTATTTTGAACATAACGGACGGAAGAAAATAAAAAATAGAGCTTAACCAGCTAATCATCTAATTTATTATCGCCTAAATATATAATATATAATATATACAGGGCCGGATTAAGGTGATGGGAAACCCGGGGCCCATATGACTAGCAACCATTTTATTAGCCATCATTTGTTTATATCCCAGAACTTAAACTGACACATTTTTAATGAAATAAAATAAACTTATCGTGCAAGAAGTACGAATCAAAAATTGACGGCCCAGGGACTTTTCTAGATTTGCTTGGAAAAGTAACTTATGTTTCCACTGAAGCGTAATTCACGTAGAATATCTGATTCGATGTATATGAAACAAGATTCACAAGTCTATCTTGCTTCATGGATGTTCGCAATCGATTCTCAATTAGAGTTATGAGAAAGAACACTCCACATTTCATTGAAAACTGTAGGGTACTTTCACGCGCTCTGAGGTTATCA
The DNA here is from genome assembly GCA_030248215.1 of Enoplolaimus lenunculus. NCBI lineage: Eukaryota > Metazoa > Nematoda > Enoplea > Enoplida > Thoracostomopsidae > Enoplolaimus > Enoplolaimus lenunculus. The sequence continues at coordinate 135,360 of JASANG010001531.1, read as the reverse complement.
CATTCTGTAAAATTTACCCGATTATCGCGTAGCACTTCGGCATAGGGCCAAAACTGCTGGCGCCTTGTTTTTTGTTAAATCCGACTTGAACTGTTTTGGGGCTAAACCGATTTAGGTTGTTTTCGATCTGGACCACTGGTTGTGTAAGAAGTCAGCCTACCCCGGTGATCAGATGTTTTATCCAGGAGCAGGAATGCACTAGGATATTGTCTTGATTATCAGACTTTAATAGTTTTATATAGCTCAGAAATATTCGACTGAATCGTTTGTGAAACAGAATCTTAAATCTGTCTTTTAAGTGAAAAAAATTTCATACGCATATTTATGAAAATTTCAGACATAAATCTATGAAATTCAAGACATAAATGTCTTTAGTCTGTAATATGACATACTATGTTAAATTTCAGACAATATTTCTTAAATATCAGACTATTTATGTTGTGTGTAGCTCCGAAACTTGTGGCAGTGTAGTCCAACCATGGTCCGGCTGGCTGTCCTGCAGCCGGTTAGAAGTTGCCTGTCTGCCTTTAATAAAAAGCAGTGTAAAGTAGTTCGGTGATGACGAATAGGGATTGTAAATACAAGGGCACCGTAGGTCTGAGAGCGGCGTTCCTGGCTCGAATTTAGCTAACCTGACTACGCAACTTTTTATCGCAATACCATAAGTTTTAGGATTGCCAATGATACGTAGCGTGCGCTTAGTTGCCGGGTTCCAATCTTTAGAAACCATCTAAATAAGATAAATCTGAAGAGCTTTCTCAACGATTGGGAAAGCATTTTACACATCCTTGTATATACTTTAGTCGAAAAACGCAATAACAGTACTCTCTAAAAATCCAATAGTGGTTTTGATGGCTTGTTATCCATGGAAACATATCGTCGGTTTTCGATTGGTGGGAGGTCCCTGGCGGAAGTCATGGCCTTTTAATTTACCCTCGTGCCCGCCCCGCTCCTGTCTGTTGTTGAAAAAACTTACGCCTTTGACCATGTCGCAGTCTCGTATACCGTTGATAAGAAGAATCATCATTATCGGAATCTTCTCTCGGTGTTGGTTTAAATCGTTTAACATCTCCATGGCTTCCAGAAGTCGGTATTCGATTCCCAGAACCAGATGGCCGCAAATTCGAACCAGACGCCGTTTTCAGCTGTTGAGCTGTGCGTCTTTGAGCAGCAGAGCGCCGACTAGGGGTAGAATCGCGTGACTTAGGCGGCTTCAGAATGCTTGGTTTGGTCCCGTGCGGCAACGAACTGTCACCAGCGGTACGGTAGCTAGTTTCAAGCGACGAGACGGGGTTCTGGTCTACAGAAGGTTGCTTTCCAACTACGGGGATATCGGTAAATTTCACCACTGCACTACTGCTAGGCGGGGCAGATTCGGCAACGTCCCCTAGATCGCTGCCTGAAGCTTGCTTGTCTTCATTAGCAGCCACTGCTGCGTCATTTTCGTCAGGGATTGGATCTTCTTCAAATTCTTCGACTGAAAACAAAAATTTCACGAATTATTTCAATTTTTTGCTACATCCTTCGTTGCGCGAATTTTAATTCACAATTCATAATCCTTGTGGTAGCAAAGGTAACTATTTTAATGGTTGTAGCAACAGTTTATAAGGTAAGCGTGTAACACTTGCGGCAGCAAATACTATGTAGCATCACGCGGACTTTTTTCAGTCGTATCCTGCACCCTAAGGAGGAAGGGATGACAGCATATTTCAGTGCTAAATCAATTGGTAATTTCGAGATATAACGGAGTACATGCATCGCAACTGTTCATCGCACAAAGACACTGCGAAAGCTACCACAATGCCACCCTTCCTGATTAGGAAGGTTTCTGCCATATGAGGACCGCGTGATAGTACAAACTACAACCAATAAAACTAGAAAGCGTGGCACTCTATTACAAATATATTGTAAACTCTTGGTTTTAACAAGAGCCGACGATCACACTTTCAAGACTGTGCAACTTAAAAAATGTTGTGTTATAAAATGTACCATCGGACGTTGTGTTTTTGGCTGATAACCCGTTATTTGGCGCAAGGGTTGATGTTTGGGGTCTTTTCCGTTAACCCTTCCAGCCGCGTTGGCCCAAAAGGGGTTAGATTCTAACAATTTTTGTATATTTGATCTTCACATGACCTCTTGTGATCATTCCACCCCTAAATTTGATTTTTTTTAAAAATTCGATTTTTTAAGGTTCTTAGTCCATGGATAAATTATGGACCATTCGATGCAGCGTGCGCAGCTAAGTCCAATGCTGTTTGACTTTTTGCAATCAGACGATTGTTAACGAGTTATTGTCAAATAACTGATTTGGACCATTGGGGCATCTTGCGACCGTAAAAGATCGAATTTTTCAAAAATTCAGATTTTGGCGAGGAATCAGGGGAGGTCATGAGGAAATCAAATATGCAAAAAGTTTCCAAATCGAACCATTTTGGCACACGCGGGCTGTGGGGATAACGGAAAAGACCCGATGTTTGAAACGTAGATTTCGTATGCTTTTTCAAAAATCAACGGAGTAAGTTTACAGCTGAAATATTTCAATGTATGAAATTGAAAAAAATCGGTAAATTTGACTCCTTAAATATGGGGTAGGCCAAAAACACAACATGCTCTGCGTACACTCTGTTGTACGCAGAATGTATCCAGTTGCACACTCACTCTTGGTTTTAGTAATAGACAATATCCAAGTATAATTGTAACGTAACCACGGTTGAAATTACAAATAACTTGGCTATATACGATCAATATTTGACTAACGATGTTTGCTCAACATCGCCTATACAATCTCTTGACATTTAACGTATTTTTCGCATTTGATTTTTCCTATTTCTGTGTTCTTCATTTTAAGCGCCGTTGCTCGCTTCGTTGAGAACGTTAACTTCCAAATGCGTCTGTCACACAACTTTCTCTCTCGGTACACTCACTTTTGAAATTTTTGGAATAACTTTAAATGTCCATGTTTCCAAAATAAAATCTTAGCTACACATCTGGATGGTATAGTTGTTTTGAAATACTGACCGCAGCTCGGATCCATCCATTACCTTCAACTGTTAACCGAGCTTGAGTGATAATCGGTCCAAAATCGTTTACCACCCGACACGTGTAAATGCCTTCGTCATCGGCGAACACCTCGTTTAGCACTAACCGTTGGCTTCCGTCCGGATACTCAATGATGTCGATATCCCGCGTCGGTAGCACCCGTTCATGATCTTTGTACCAGCTGATTTCCAACTGCGAATGGCTGCTTACCTGCCCGAATAACAAAACAATGAAAGTAAAAGAAATCGATTCCGAATTTGTTCTCATGTTTAGCAAAAAGTTTAATTGTTTTCAAGCGAACATACGTGACAGCTTACATATGAAATAATAGGTTTATTCCACTGTACAGCATTGCTTTACAACTAAGTGAAGCGGATACTTTATTATTATTCATAAATAAAGTTGTTAAACAGCATGTTGTAACCGGAATTCCGATTCCGGCATTTTTTGACCTTCCAGTTGTCGTTCGGTTATTTTTTCAAATTCGGATTCCGGTTCCAGTAAATTGTAATTTTGGTTGCGACATGTGAAAGATATATATAAATATATATTATATATACTACTATATAAGCATACCATTACAATACCCCGGCACTTAAATTCTGGTTCAGCAAAAACCGCTTTCTGAGTGCCGAATATGACAGATGGACGCTTTAGCCAAAAACCTCAACATTTATAACATTGGTACTCGTATACGTGTTTACAAACAAGCAATGGTATCTTGAAAGTCAACTGTAAATGATTAAAAAACGACAGCTCATACACCAAAATTTACAATAGTAATGTATACAAACCATTAAAGCCTGCAGTTTTTGCATTTTTCAGTCAAAAAGTCAAATATAATAATTTAAATTATCAACGATAACCTTTACTAATCAGTATGAGAGCCCAACGTAAACAGGATCACGTTTCAATAAGTTTTTAGAACATTTACTTTACAGTACAACTGAGCCATTTGGCCTTCAGCAGCGGTGACTGGTCGCAAGGGAACAAGTATTTTCGGAGGATTACCAAGGCCATCTGATTCTGACGCCAAGAGTAACGGATGAACCTAAAAATGATTTTAGTTAAGTACCAAAATCGACAACAACGCGACAAGATTTTTTACGAAAGCAAACCAAAATTTAGCTAAACGTAGAATTAGTTCAATGGTGACAAAAAATTTGTCTACGGAAAGGATATCTATAAATGGAAAGTGTCTCTCTTCCATTCCAGTTGGTGTTGCGCGATAAATTTGGTGAACGAACTTTAAAGATTACACATGTATTAATGTAATTCGTAAAGCTTACATATAGATTAATGTCATATACAATTTATAATCGAAACCTCTACCCCAAACAACAACAGAAACATTTGATTTTATTAAAATTTCTAAAAACATCTAAGAAATGCCACGTCGCATCTACAGTTTTCAAACCTGAGCCCGTATTGTCAAAAGTATGTAGCATCTATCACCAGTTGGTGATAAGTCTTGTAACTTTGGAACCAGCGCATGGTGAGGTTCGAGATTCTGCACATAGTTCGCGTTTGAGTTGCCCTACTTCTGTACTAATTTTGAGATCTGCAACTGATGTTCGTCAGTTTGAAAACCTATCGCTAATTGATCATAGGTTCTATACGCATTTAAGAATATGGGCCGGCAATGGCGGATCCACGGGGGGACACCCCGGCCGTGGCCCCCCAACAGCATCTCGACAAAAATTATAGTGTCAATTGCTGTTCTACGCTGTTTATTTCTCTGTTTTATACACAATAGTATAAGCACGCTTTAAAGTTTCTTGGCCATGGAGTCATTTATGCGCTACAATTAGGGATAATAGACATTTATGGAGTCTAAACAAGGGTTTAAGGACTCTACCCGCTTGCGGACTCTTATTAGGGATACGATCTCCTATTAATTGGGACTCATAATGGGGACCCCCCTCTTATTTGGGTCACTACAGTATGGGTCAAAAATAAGTTTATTACCTGTGAAATTTTGCCCCCCCCCATTTTGAAATCCTGAATCCGCCACTGTGGGCCGGTACCTCAACAATTGAAGAAACGTCATTCAGCGTTTCATCGATACTTGGTCGTGGCTTACGTCCATGCAAAACGCCTGTCGAATGGGAATAGGAATGAGAACGAGACACCGACTCCGAAATTGATGCTTCTTCGTGATCTGGTACGTAAGTATAACCTAAATGAGTGAAAATGTAACATTATCACAGTAAACATAAAACACACACATATATCAGGGTGCGACCGGTTATCCGGCTCGTGCAAAAGTCGATATACGGCACCGACGACGGTACTTTAACTTGCCGGATATTTTTTAAAAATTTCAAAAAATTGAAACCATCATTTGTATTTAAGTCAACTGGCATAGAACTGATTAACTTACCTGTACATATTTTTTCTAACATACACACTGGTTGTAAATGTCTGCCTCTGCGTGCCCGTGTATGTTCATAATCTACATTGGGTTGCAATAATGCTTGTAGACGTTATAGATGGCCAGTGATACTTTAATGGCGTAACAGTATACTTTAGCATAAACATAAGTCTATAGCTAGGTCCACCACTAAGTGAAAATATTAACCTCAATCCTAAGTAGGGATTGTCGGATTCGGTTAAAAAAGGAGACCCGAGACCGAGACCTGACTACCGAGACCGGCCATGAAACGTCTGTCTTGGTCAATTTTTTGTCATCAACGAAAAAATGTTAAAAGTTTCAAAATAATTTATTTCTATTTTTTTCGCAGTTTTTTTGGTTTTCATAGTTTTTTGTGTTTTTTTAAAATCACACACACACACATATATATATATGTATGTATGTATGTATGTATGTGTAGCCAAAATTACTTTGAAAGTTCAAAATAGCCGACGTCAAGTTACCGTTTAAAATCTTAAAAATAATGCAGTTCGATTGATTAAAGCCAACATTTTACTTTCAACTATCAAATTGGCTTGTGTAATCGCACGACCGGCAGGATTCAGCGCTTGGCATGCGTACAAACCAGCATCTTCGGGAAATATTTCAGCGATTGTTAACTCATAGCAGTTGTCTTCAACCTAAAAAGTTAATAGTAATATTTAAGCTTGTTCCTTGGCCTAGCTCGTTAGAGTGTCCGCTTTGACAAAATATTACAGGCAAAACAGCAGTTACGATCGACTTTGGCTAGGCTATGATAAGCTGTTATCTGCAAAAAACTATTGGCTCATGTACACTTTCTATCACATTTAACGTTAATCCTTAAACAAAGGCTTACGCTTAGACGTAGGTACGCCTTTTCCTAAACCTAAGAATTAAAGTAATCCTAAGCATAAATGAAACGTGTACAAAAGAAAAGCTATTCGATCGTTGAAATTATCTGGATGAGCGTTTAGATAAACTATACGTTATTGTTGGTGAAACTTTCGAGACAATGGCTGGGTTACGTAAGTATTTTTTAACGCCGACTAATTAAATACTTCAATTTTCGAGCAAAGACAAATAAACGCCAAGTGTCAGAAATTGTTATAACAAAAAAACTAAGTTTTGCTTTATATTAAGGAGGAATCATGAGTCTACAATTTGAGTTAGACCAATGTTAGTATGCTAGAATGTTTAATTTATAATATATAAAATTTAGATAGCGACCAAAGTATTTATATACTTTAATTACACTTTTAAAAACGACAAAATGGTTAAAGAATTACTTCGCACGTACTTAAGTACTAAATTGTACTTAAGTAAGGTTTCGGAAACCCAGCCAATGACAATTATCATTTACACAATACCTCATCAATGAAAACATCTGAATAGTCGGCAGGATCAAAAGAAGCGCCGTTTTTCCACCACGAAATAGTTGGTTTCGGATACCCCGTTACTTGGCAACGAAATTTGACAACGTCTCCTGCAGAAAGAAATACGTTGGAGCAAAGATAATAAAAACTGACCATGTTCAACTATATTTGTCGGCGAACTGAGAGACTGGAAAACTGAGAGACTTGCTTAGATACTGTCAGATTTAGGCATACGCCTGCTTATGTTTAGGCTTAGGCTTTAGGCTAAAACTTATCCTTGCAAACAGCGAAACTTACCATCTTTCACTGATTGCGCTTTCATATTTTCAACAAATTCTGGCGCTTTGAGAACAATTTCAACAGTTTCACGAACTTCTTGAGGTTGAACACGACCAGAAGCTTTCGAAATTGTTGGTTGTTGACGCTTCGTTCTTGGTTTAGCCGTGGGTGGATTAAATTGACCAGGATGCCGAGTGGCAGACAAAGTATTCGTTGACGCATCGCATCGGATACGCTTTGCCCATTCTTCAGCACGAACACCGTAAATTAAACCAGTTGGATTCACTGCGTAAACCGACCATGAAATCGGTTTTAGGATAGGCTTAGGCTCAGGCCTCGTTTGAGCGATTTTCATATTAGGATAAGGTTCGGTGCGTGAACTGAGTGTACGTGGTATGATCACTGGACCATTTTGTAGGGCAACTGGTAATGGTTTCACCGGCAGGGTAATTTTCGGATCATTTGAACCCATACTGTTTGACGATACGTTTACTGTGGTTTGTTTTGACGGATAGTATTTATAATCGACAGAATAACTTTCGTAATTAATGTTTACCGTTGCAGTAGATTCATTTTGATGAGTAAAATACATAGGTTGTTCGACAGTGGAAGATTTCAGAATAGCACAAATAGCAGCCATAAGTAGATGCTTTAGCAACTGTTAGAATCAAATTTCACACTGCTGTAGACGGTATTTATGAGACAAACAGGTAAAATGAAATAAGCTTTTTATATCAACGAATTGCAGCATTTTTCGATGAAATAATTTTTTTTAAATAATTTGGAATAATTTGGCTGCTGAATCCGCGAAATTTCAATAGCTATCTATTTTATTTCCGGTGAAGACAGCGTCGACAATATGAGCGTATAAATAATAGCTTTATACTGTACTCACAAATCAGCATTAGGTAAAAACATTGATGTAGCAGTGGTTGTTGTTTTCTTCAATTAGTTTGAATAAAAATGAACAATGAAGGATAAGATATTCTACAGAAAACCATATCATTCTACGAAGGGGAATGATAAAAGAATAGCAGCTTAAACAAAAGGAATACGCGTGTGTATTTACATATATTACATTCTGATCTATGAATATTACAATTGTTCTTAATAAAGCTCCCCTGAACGGCAAAGTTTCTTAGGATTTATTATTTCTGGATTCGTTGCAAAAGTGTTAAAAACCAACCATGGCACCAATCACATCCCATATGTAAAATTCCCCAATCAGAACAATACCTGATCCTAAGCTTATTATACCTGAGATGAAGCATGTGATAATGCGTCGTCCACAATATCGTGGGTCTGCGTTGTTGAATTTTTTATCACCGTACACAGTTGCCATCTATCCTACAACGAACGGCAGTTAGTGTTACTATTTTTAAAATTTTTTGTTAAATTTAAAGTTCAAAAGACATTCACTGTATTTCACAAATTTTTTCTGTTGACGCTTTCTTCAGACTCTCAAAACGGCAGTTGTGCTCCATGCTGGCTAGCGTACAACAGCCACCGGCTATGCTTGCAGAGTTTAAATCACAACAACTGTCAATAGGTTTTCTAGTTTATACCTGGGTTGTTGTCGACGCTAAATTTCAAATAAAACAGCATAGACGCTTGCTCTACCAAATACAACTGAAGTTGCTGTTCATGAAAAATAAGGAATTTAAGCAACCGTTTACGGTTTTAATAGCGCTAATGCGTGTGAAAAGTCTCACAACGCACAGTCCCGTAGCCAGAGGTGGATGATCCCCCACAAAGAAGACATTTCGGCCCACTGCGTGGAGTTGGCTTTCACCAAAGGTCGCGCCGAACCTACAGTTTGACAGAATCTGAATCCATTGGTAATTTGCCAAATCCGAACCCAAATCCAAATCTTGCATTTTGCAAATTTCTGATATATCAATAATTTGTTTCTGAATACAGTCTTGATCAAATTATAACATTGATTTTCGACCTGCAAATCTCATATAGTTATTATTTCAAGTTGGTACAAAAGTTTATTGAATAACAGTTATAGGCGCTACGCACAGCTGATTGAAGAAGATATAGCTTTTAGTCTTAACTCAACTAAATGTTACCACGCAAATTCTACGCCGTATTTTTTCTAACACCTTGGTCCGTATTCTCAAATGCGAACTGGTAGCATCTATCATTAGTTAGCGTTAAGTTTTCAAACGGACGAACTTCTGCAATTGCTTAGCTCAAAGTTGGTACAGCAGTAGGACAAAGCAAATGCGAAAATTGTGCTGAATTTTGAACTTCATTATGCGCTGGTTCGAAAATTACAAGAGCTATCACTAACTGGCGATAGGTACTAGACACTTTTGAGAGTACGGGCTATTAAACGAAAAATTACTAAATACTTCAAGATGTGTTCACAAATTAAAATTTGTTTAAGGCTCGGCGAAATATGACTGCAAACGCAATAACGCCTTATTAAAGCTGCATATATGCACAGTTGTTTTTTACCTTATGTGATTGCTAAAACATTTAGCGTTCAAATTTGACAATCGCAAACTGCTACGAAGCTGGGTGTAGCAACTGTGTGACGCATTTGTTTCTCGGAATTTTTTAGCAATTGTTGAAACGTAAGCCGGTAAACGAAGTCAAGTAGGTCCTTGTTCAAAAGAATATATAAAAATAAATATCAAGCAATAATAGATCCTTGACGGTTTAGCAATTGTTGTTTGCAATATCAGTTAGACTGCAATGGTTGAGCGAGAGCGAAAAGTCTTTCTTGTCAATTTAAACACTTATCTACCGCTCATATGAAGATTATATATAACAAAAAATAAAAACAATACAAATTTGGCTAAGAAGAATTATGCACGCTTTGATCTCAACTTTGTGATTGAGTAACTTCTGAATCGGTAAAACGGTGAAAATCGTAGTGAACAAATTTCTGGTATACCAGTTGCACACTCTTGTTATAAAGAGTAATCATCCACTCTTGATAATACTAACCCATTATTCGTAGTTGGAGATCGATTTCCTGCGTGAACTGGGTACGTTGTATTCTGAATGATCCGGTTTCAGAAACCACTAATCTCAGTAAAAAGCCAACAGTTGCGGGTGGATCGGTTCCGTTTCCAGATTGGGGACAAGATGGGCTCAAACCTCTCAGGAAAAATTTTGCGCCACCCAGCCTGCAAAAATTGCAATCTTATTTGTAAGTCATTGAAAACACTTGTATAGCACTGCTGGAAACTTTAGCCCCTCTAGCAAAATGAGCTGGCTACGGGCCTGGGCTGGATAGATTCTGAAACACTTGTAAAATACAAAACCATCCATTTCTCAAAACCAACCATTTTTGTTCAGTGGGTCACTGAACAGTTTTTCTTTTTTTTTGCAAAACAAATAAAATCGACGTAAATTTCAATATAAATACCGATTATGAATTCGCAAAACTCCGCAATACTTTTATAATAAAGGTTAAAATCCGCAACAGATGTCGGCGGCACTTTAATATATACTTTGACTCAATAACACACAGTTCCTCATTTGCAACGAGAATATAAACAAACGACGTGCGATTATTTTTTCACTCAGACTTTAAGCATCAACTTGAAAAATACACAAGTTTGCCAGCAACATAAGATATATATACATATATAAGTTATACACCCTTGCAACATAAATACATTTCAGAACCACAGTGGGTAAAGCGAGAGGCTTATAGCCATACAGAATAGCTGCAGTCTCTGGCTGCACAAGGACATATACGCTGCTGCTGATATCTGTTTGAACATTTTGAAAAACGCTTAAAATTTTTAATCTAGAAAATCTTCAAATACATATTCAAAAGTTTAACAATTATATTGACATATTTGAATTTTTGTCACATTTTAAAATAATGTCACTGGAAAACATAACTAGCTTGCTCAAGTCGCTGGAATACCAAGTGCGGACCAGGATTCTAGCTTGATATACACCTTTATAAAAAGACAGAAAACAAACACGCTCGCAAGCTAAAATGAGAAATACTATAGTAGCCAACCTGTCCTAGGGGGTTCTACGTTACGTCATGTAAGCAAAATAGTGCTTAAAAGTGTGGTGGCCAAATATCAAATCGTAGCTTGCGGCCTGCGGTCTTTATAGTGAATAAACCAAGATTGAAATTATGTAATTTACCAATTGAGTATCTGTTGATGGTTATTATACCACATAAAACAAACCATCGGGATATTCGGCACATTGTTGTAATTTTAAATTGTGATTTTTTGACACGTCGTGTTAGCAAGCTGAGACCATGTATCGATCAAGGGCGGACAGTTCTTTCATGCGACTGCAATAGATTAAGCTTAATCTTTAGACAATTTTTTGCTTAGATTTTTTCTGTTAGACTATCCTTATGCTAAAGCTTAAGTTTTGGCTTTAGTGATATGTTTATACTCTAATATGCTTATACATAGGCAAAGAACCGCAACTGCAAAGACGTTTTCAAAAACAATGCAGCCTGTTAAAATACAAATAGCTACTTGCCGAAGCTTGCTGTGGTCGACATATATATTCAAAACCATTACGAATCCTATTCTGAATCTTTAGTTTTTACAAAAATTTTACTTTTGTTGCCACCTTGGTTAGAATAGTATCCGGATTATCCGAAACTTACCTACCATAACATATGTGGATTGTGGATATCCAGTTCCACGGAGCAACCGGAAATGAGACATTCCGGAACCGAAGCTCAACAAAATTTGTGGGAGTCGTAGATGAGGCGAAATAAGGTATTTAACATGATGTTTAATTTGCTAATTTTGGCAAATATGTGTAAGATGGCGTTAAAATGCATTGGTTTTACGCTTATTTGCGAAAAATTTTGGCGTTTTTCTCAATATTGTACCAAAAGTATATTAAAACGAAACGTACCAAGTATATATTTTGCAAAACTGCAAAATTTCGCGCTATTGAAATTGCGGAAATTCCGACATAATTTAGCCGGATGTCGATTTCTGTCGGAACAAAAGACAGAGCACTGGTTGTAAGTCCAGTGCCCAAACTGTTACTAGCAATAAAAAGCAGACAGATTTAAGATGTTTAGTTTTTAATAAAATGACAGTGCTGAAAACATTGGTCCAAACGATTTGAGCCCAATTATTAAAAATGCCATCAAGCATTGAAGGTTCAGATGGGACTTAATAAATATAATTCACACAATTCTGGTAATGAATCTGAACTACAGTGCCGGTACAATTGCTCTCAGAGTTTCCGAATGTTACGGTTCATTTTTTGGTAGTTTTATAAAAACTTCATCGTTCGGCGCGTTTTAATAGCTTTAACTTTTGGTCACAAACTTGAGGAGTTAATAGACGGCATTTCTTAATACGCCTAAAACGCGAATTTTCGGCAACACCTCGCAGATACTTGCTAAACATATAGTAAACTAAACGTTATTTTATTAATCACAAGGGTAACAAGAGGTGAAAAATACCGGAGCCGGGAGGTCAACGAAACTTGCCGGAGCTGGAGGTGAGACGAAATTACGTAGTAAAATTGATGTTTAATCAGCAGGGTACAACTAGACGTCTGCCTCCGGCTCCGGTAGAAAATCGGCCTCCGGTTCCGGCAGAAAATGCAATTTCGGTAGTAAATTTTGCATAATTTTGCAAAAATTATCGGTTTACCGCGTTTCGTTTTACTTTTGTCACTATTTTCAGGAAAGAATTTCCGAAATTTCGCAAAAAATAGTGTAAAAACAAAAAACTTTACAACATATTGTAGAAATCGGCTAAACTATTAATCATCTGCGAAACTTCGGACATTGAAAATTGTGACAAAAGTAAAAGCGTTTCGGCAGAAATTCTACCAGAGCCCAATTTTCGGCAGGAGCAAGCGGCACCGTTGGTACCCGGCTAACCACCTATTTTCGTTTTACCGCCGGTTTCAACGCTAGATTTGTGGTTAAAGTTCTGGTATTTTTCCGCCGGGTTGCACGCTGGCACTCCACAAACCGTTATGACACAACACTTTTCAGGCGTGAATGTCCGTATTTAGTGTTTAATGTTCGCAGACACAAACGGCACACGGATTTCAAAATCCGAAAATAAAAACGCCCAAAGTATTAAAAGCAAACATTTATTAGTTTAATAACAGTTTAGGTTATTTCAGAAACAAACAGTTGAAAACTATACAGAAACCTATATATACTCAACACAGGTATAACCAATGCGCTGAATTGCGGACGGTGGCACACAGAGCAGAGACGGACTGCGCCAGAAGACATTAAAAAGTTTAAAAATATAGCGCTGCCTGTAAAAGTAAGGTAAAAATATATCTTAAGCTTAAGCTTACTGTATGGCAGACTACGTTGCACCCCTGATCTTTCATTGGGAACACGTAAAATGCCTAACTGTAGCGACCCGAATAAGCGGGAGTGAAATTATATTTATTTGGCTTCTCCAGAGAATATCCCCGTTTATTTGGTTACATACTGTTATTTATTTTTAACCCGCCTCCCCCGCCCTTCGTTACTAATATATAACCGGCATTTTGTAACTATCCGTTGAATTAAACGTTTGTCTTGTATCAAAAGCTTGAGCGATAACGAAAGGTTATATTTCAAAACTTAAGTATGCTTTAAAGTTTCGAACTCAACTTACTTGGTCCTGGGGTCACTTATGCACTACAATTAACAAATAATTGACATTTATGGCCTCTAATTATAGTTTAGGGACTCTAACCGCTTGCGGACACTTATTAAGAACACGGACTCGTATAGATTCGGAATGAAAATTGTGACCTTCTGTTATCACTCCCTACTCAATTTAACAAATTTAGGTTCGGTATGGCTTATGCTTAGATTTATCATACCTGATGCAACCTCAACTTTAGCACGTTTAAAGCATTTTATTGTCTTTATATACATGTACCAATAATTCAGCTGCAACTGTATAATCAAAATATAGGTGCATAAAACAATAACGATGAATATCGTTAATATAGTAAAACTGAAACAGAAAACAAATTCACTTTAAATAAAGGTTTGAAAACAAAAGAAAAAAGGGAAACGAAACAAATGAAACAATATGAAACGGGCATCTTCGTAGACCAAAATACAGGGTGAACTTCGGAAAATCAACGTACTAAACAATTTTGCACAAAAAGATACCATATTAAAAATAATTTTCGATCCGAGAACATTACAAATAAAAAAATTAAACATTTTCAATTTAACTTTCGAAGTATACTTCATCCGTCCACAAAAATTATATTTCCTTCCGAAATTTTTTAAAAAGATAAGGAAACAACTGGATCTAAAAAATATCCGCCTCGGGTGCTTCCCACAACGGAAAACAAGTAAGTGCAAGCTTATACCTCATTCATAAAATTATTATACGCCCGTGCCTGAATCAAAAACACAATAATCATCAAAATGAACCAAAGCCAACCAAAATAAACAAAACAATTCAAACTAAACAATGAAGAAAATCAAACAAAAAACAAGTGACATGTCATTGTAGCAACACAAATACATAGGTAGTCAAGTTTACAGTAAAACAAACTAAAACTCTTGTATTTCTCTCACAGTTTTCGAAATTTTCATATTTTGGCTTAACTCAGACTTCAACTCGTCTCATTCACTGCGTTCACTAAAATATGCAATGCATGTTTAGACATAAAATTTAAAAATATTGCAACACTAGTTTTCGAGTAAGGTATTTCATAGTTCAAAAGACATGCTCCATAACAGTGGCGCTACAGTTGTCATGTGATCGATGTCGCAAGTTGGAAAACTTTATTTGCAAATTGTTCTGCTGCGGTACCATGGGGCAATTCATATGCGTTGAAGTATGAAACCGAACGACATTAAAATGGTCAAAAAATATAGCGCCGCCCTAATCTGCACTCTTAAAAACACAACTCGCCCGATTTCAAGCACCGACAACTCATTCAATATAATTACCATGAACAAAAAACTCAGACAGCACCATAACACAATAATACAATAAATTGAAACTAAAATAAACATTTAGAAATATGCCAGCAGTGAAACTTCAACGTTCTATATCCAGCTTAAATTCACGCTGCCAGCAACATCTGATTCATTCATACCAGACTGCCGCCGAATACTGAAAAATTCCGCAGCTACAACCGCACTGCAAAATATCGTTCAACTTATCATACCAGAGTCGGAACCGGACGTCGATTTTTCCTGTTACATATATCTTCATTCCAATTCCACAAAAGGTTGTTTGCCAGTCTTGGAAAAATAACATCAGTTGTAATCTCGCCGTTAACCGACTATCTTTAGCCTGTTACATATATCTTCATTCCAATTCCACAAAAGGTTGTTTGCCAGTCTTGGAAAAATAACATCAGTTGTAATCTCGCCGTTAACCGACTATCTTTAGTGTTAGGCAATACATTTAAGCATATTTGTCCTAATGAAAAAGTAACATTAACCGAAAATTTAACAGACATATATTGACCAAACAATAAGGATTAGACTAAAAAACATTACTCGAACAGACAAAACAAATATGTAACATAGCTATTTGAATCTTTTCAAATGTGTATTGCTAAAATCTACGACAATTAGTCACCCGACAGCTGGAAGCCCGACATTTAGTCGACCCCGACGACTTGTCGTCCGACATCTGGTCGACCTGACCTTCCAAGGTCTAAGCCGGGCGACAAATTATCGCGTTGACAAGTTATCGAACCTGTTAATGGGCGACGAGTTGTCGAATCGACGAGATGTCCATCCAGTTTCATGCTGTGGGTCGAGAAGTTGCCGGACGCCGAATTGCCGTAATACCATGTTACTGAAATCCATCATTCATGGCAAGAAACCGAACAGCATATCAGTTTTTATTTACCTTATAGCCAGGGTGCAACGGGGATTACAATTTACCGGAACCGGAAAGTGGAACATACATGCCGCCGAAAAATTCATTTTTTCTGCTGTATTATTGGTGAATTTACCATACTTGAAGATAGGCATTAACTTATTCTGCTGTATTTTACATTTTCACATACCTTATCTACCGAAGCGAAATCTACCTTCGATGGTTTATTTTCGGTGATTGCCAACGTTTATATACTATACTAATTAAATCTATTTCATTATTATCGCCACTAATTGAATAAGTGGCTTTAAAATGCTTCTTAAAGGTTAGTAAATTTAACAAACGACCAAAATTTAGTACTACCCGAATTTTAAATTCCGGTTAAAGTTTATCGGAACCGGAAGGTGAAAAAATGATGGAACCGGAAATCCGGTTGTACCTTGCTTTGAGCTACTCAAAACGACACTCTACCTAGTAGTGCACCCACAGCCGGTGTCGAATGAGGATAACAACCATACAATACGAACAAACGAATATAAATCCAAACATACTTACTCGCCATGTGAAACACCTGCCCAGTTAAAGATTTTCAAATCAACTTCGTGACATCAAATAGAAAATATAAACCAGATCACAAAATAATAAATTAAATCAAAACGAACCAAAAATGAGAACATATCTTCAAAACGAAAAGACCCGTTTGAATGTTGAAATAAAAAAAATCGGAACAGAAAAAACAATATATGACCATCTTAAACTTAAAACATAACACAGAAATAACCAAAAAAAACAAAACAAATAAGTAATAAAAAATACAATATAAAGCATAAACACACATCAAAACACAGTAGTAAAGCTGTAGGGTCGGTCTATGCTAGCTGAATTACATCCTATCAACTAGAGTCTCAATGAAAACATGATACCACCAATGCGATGCTCTCATTTGCGGATTAGATATCCTTCTAATACGAACCAAACCTAACAGCGAAAACCAAAATCTCCGGTGGCTCCTATTTCTATAGCCGACCATCATAATATATTGCAAACCAGCTACATACTTCAAAACAGCAAACCACTCATAATATATGGTTTACACAAAAGGACACAAAACAAAAAGAAATAAAACCAAACAACTAAAAATAAAAATAAACAAGTTTAAAATCAATCGCCAGAGTTCCAGTTCCATATCCATCCACGTGACGAGGTTTGCCACTTCCGACGAACATCAACAAAAACACTGTAAGTCACCAAGTCGAAAAATACTTTCTAGTCACCAACTAGGGACAGGGAAAACTGACCAAAAGTGATGGCTACTGAAATAAACACCAGCTTGGCAGATGGTTGTCAAATAAAAGCTTGACTTTATCCAATAACAACCCTTTCTAAACAAAAAACCCATCAAATTCCAAATTACCACCAGGCATCGAGATTTTTTGAGGTCTTAACGTCTTTCATTGAAACCAATATATTTCGGTAAAAACTTGAATCTGTTTATATAATATTTAACGCAGTCTGTGTCACTGAGTTGAGTAATATTGACTTTTACACGATTGGACAAATGGTTCACGAGTTATGGTGATATAACTCTACTTGAAGCTCTGACAACAATTCGTCTTGGCTTGCGGCAAGTCAGTTGCTTGTCCGTAGCTGTTTAATCGGGTGTTCATTCAAGAGAAGTTTAGCTCCGTTCGACTCAGCTCTACAAACTGTGTCAACTACGTGTTATTGTGGACTTAATAAAACAAATTCTCCACTCCGGTAAAGTTTCGATATTGAACCTGGCGGACCAACCATAATATCTGGACCTATCCACGTGTTGATATAAGGGAACAACAAAAACAAATAAAAAAACTAAACAAACTAAAGCATCAAACTAAACACATCCATTTACAGTATATATCCACTAAATTATCAACCGTATACAAAGGGCACAGTATGACATATACAAAAAGCAAACTATGATAATATGACAAATTCGCCATAACACACACTTTATCGTAAACACTTCGTGTTGGGCAAAATCAATTTCTCATAATTTATCTGAAAACTTCCCAATTCAGATATTTCAAGCTAAATGTAAAAACTCAAATACACCTACATGTCTATGAATAAAGTTAGAACGCTCAAAGCATGGTGACAGCGAACTCAACACAGAAGAAATTTGAAATTGTCATGATAAATTACCGGAAGCGAACACTGAAAAATTGTCGAAAATGGAATTCCAGCGTAGTCAACGGACAACTGCATAAATGACTATCGAACTTGTAGAAGAGCTTAAGCAAATAATTTTTACACACGTTAGAACTATACTACTGCCTTGTTTCTGGTGATTTAAAATTTCACATTATTCGTTCGTCTCGTTTGCAAAAAGATGTATTAATTCTTTTATTAAGCTTTACACTCAATGAAAAGTTGAACGTTGTTATTGTTACACACATAATAATAATAATAATAATAATAATAATAATAATAATAATAATAATAATAATAATAGTAATAATAGTAATAATAGGGGAGTGCCGACTAATTGGCGCTAACATTAGTAATAATCGGCACTTTTCGTGAGCATCGAAATCGGCACTGGAAAAAATTGCTGATTCTTTGCCGATACTTTTTGCATATAACAGTCAGTTGGAATGCTATCAATTTCATTTCTGGGTGCATATCAGCGTGTCTGGTCATGGAAACTGTCATCTCTCTTGCGTTTGTGTCTGAAAAAATTAACTGAAACGAACCGTTCTTATAAAATTTTAATCATTTATGATGGACAGGTTTAAGATTTCATATAATGCTGAAATATAGTATCCTATCTGTTTATTAAGCATGGTGTAAATAATTTGCATTCAGCATCGTCAAGATTTCAAAATAACAATCGGCATCGGTATAGGCATCGGTAAAAATCTTGATATCGACAGGTCCCTAAATAATAACAGCAAAATATTTTGAAAATAACACACAAAAGGTATGCAATACAAACCGCAAAATTCAAAAAATATTCGAACTTGATTACACAACAGAGCAACGCTGATTTAGGACTACACAAACTATTACTGCCACAACTGCTACATAATAATTCGGCTTTCATTTTCTGATTTCCCAGCAGCCAACTTATTTCATTACATGGAAAACCATAAATTTCACGGAGACACAATTCTGACATTTCTGAAAAATCAGTATATATGAAAGACGAAATGATAGAAACGACATTTTAACATTTGTTTAGTACCTTTGCAATAAACCCTGCACTAGAAAAGTATCTGCTAAGAAAGATTTAAGTTGGGGAGAAATACTTAAGTTCGTGTTCAATAAACTAAAACTATTTCAATGCTGAATCCGTTTTCTGCAATAACTGTAATATTCGTTCTCAGTACCTGTATATAAAATAAAAAATCGATTATTTAAATCCTGTATACGCATTATTAATAAAATTTAAATTTAATTGTAAGTCAAATCTTAATCCTATCTATACCACAGCATGTCAATCAATATTAAACTCAGATAAATGGCTAATGTAATTAGTCACACGAAACAATGGTAAGTTTATCACGTACGAATATGTATGGTTCCGCAGTAGCAACGATAGGTATGTGCCTTATTTGCATACCTGCTAGGGTATGAAAAAGGCAAGAAATGAGATGAAATATAACTCCTCAAAATTTCTGTAGACGAGAAAATGCGACTTTACAGGCTTACAAACAGTAAAGCTGAATTCTAGAGTGTAAAAATGACGGTACGCCTGCCCGAAATGGAATCCTGGCTACGAACATGATATCTGCAACACAAAAAGCTCGAACATTATATATAGTGATGTGCCGATTAAGAGGCATCGGCAATATTTGGCGCTTTATGAGTATCGGCACCTGCACTGAAAAAATAACCAATTCTTTGCCGATACTTTCTGCATAATATTAACAGTGAGTTTGAATGATATCAATTTCACTTGGCGTACGTATGTCACTGAGTATCACCTGAAAACTGTTATTTCTATTGCGTTTGCCTTTGAAAAATTAAATGCAATGAACCGATCTCATAAAATTATAATCTTTTATGGCTGTTGGGGTTTAAGAATTCGTATTACAATGATGTAATATTGCAGCCTATCTGTTCTTTAAGCGTCGTGTATTAAAATTGGAATAGGCATATTTTCAAAATATAAATCGGCATCGGCAAAAAATTTTGGTATCGGCACATCCCTAATTATATACGCACTAGTCAGTGTTGTAGCAATAAGCAGAAAAAACCAGTTTTATTAGATTTTATTAACTTTTAGATATAAAACAAAACAGGTAAAAACAACAAAACGACATCAGTAACTTTGTTTATATTCAAAAAATTATACAACAAGTTGTAAAACACAAGTGCAAGCGCACAAATTTTCGAAATTTTATTTGAAACAGACCGGTAGAAAGCTCAGCATGCTGAGGGGGAGGTGTAAAAGTTTCAGGCGAGACACGCAAAGATTTCAGATAACCTGCCTGCGAGGCTCAACTTTTTCTGAAAGACGCTGCCTTTTCTGGAAGAGGTTGAGCTCACTTCGGCTCTCTGGCTATGACCCCCGTTAGGAAGCTATTAGTCTTCAGCGTTTGCTCAACCAAGCTGATATTATAGAAAGTCAATAATTTGTTAGTAGTCGGTTAAATTAGCTACCCCGTAAATAAATTCCGATATTTTGTGGAGCACTGTGCATCCCGTTAGTAGTAAGGATTCTGTAGGTTGTTTTCAGATTTTGATAACTTCCTATGGCTTTCTACTGTAGCACCGTTAACTCGCGAACTGACAACAGTCGCTAACAAACGTCTGCTTGCAAACAAATTTCTAGCAGCACGCAGATATTTTGTACTACACTCTCAAGTCACAAACAATAATTTAATGGGTATAACTTGTATGCCTTACATACTTATAGTATTAGTTTTTCAATATCTTCATTCAGGTAAGTTTCAAGAATGCTACACACATAAACACAAAACGAATTTCGCGATTTCTATTAGAACAAACTTTTCAACCGCCGCAGCCAGTATGACTTTCTTATCCACTAACCCAGTCAGTACCCAAAACAATTCTATTGGACAAAATATCGACAAAGAGTTTTGGTGAGGTCAAAATACTGTTGTACCCGAATAAGATAATCTTGAGAAGTTCTTTGTGTTTCAAATGCCGTACTGTTGAAACAATCGTTCTTTGAGCGATGGTGGAAACTGTGACGTAAATTGATCCCAATTTTCTTTGCCAACGTTATCACGGAATGCGTGTAGAATCTATCAAACCAATAAATCCAATATGATTTGCAAAACCACCACCTGACATACAACTTCCGAATGTTTTCGTTCAATGGCGTTGTGAAGACAAAGAAATTTTTCTGGCTCACTCAGTAAATACTTTTAGATCTTTCCTGAAAACATTACCCTGAAAATTCACCTTACCTAGCTAGGAAAAGCTATAAATATTGAGTTCTTTTAGCTTTGCAACGAGCTACAAATCTACTTACTCTGGCGAACATTTCCTTCAATTCTGCCCTTGGTTGATTCCATGATGCAATTGCATCGCACAGAAATATGAAATCTGGTATAACGCCGGCCGGATTTCGATCAATAAGAAGGCAAATGCCTACAAATGCAGAGTCTTTTTCTTGGTTATCACGAATGTTGCGTAAGGAAGTACACCTGGTAAAAGAATTAACAATAACTGTAGGTAAAGTCTGCAAAATGGAGTCGAACAACTATTATAAAATTCTGATTTGTACTTATTTACTCTTATAACTGGATCCTATAACGATTCACGAATACCACAATATTGTAAAGTGAATCACCAGTCAGCAATAATCGTAAAAGAATAAAAGTTAAAACTTTATAACAAAACGAAAAGCAAACTAATTTGAAAATTACTATTTGCTAAAGTAGTGCTAATAACTATTTCTGACACTGCTGGTAAAACTAACCAAAAAGAACACACAAGCCAATGGTCTGCTGTTAACAGCGAGCTCTAAAACATAACTAATTTGAAATTTACCATGGTTTGATGAACATTTGAAGGCATGGAGCAACTTCGTCAGCACAATGCAATCCTAACCGACCAATAGTAATCGCTAGAACAAAACACGGGATAGTGAATAAATTTTGTCAAATTGCAAATCTCTATAAAACACACTGGAATACATTGAATCTTATCCTACCAGCAGCTGATATCAGATCAAGTGTAGAAAATGAACGGTCACGCAGACATGCATCCATCAGGGTGCAACCAGAATTCCGGTTCCGATTCTTGCATTTTGTCACCTTACGGTTCCGGTAAATTTTTACCTAAATTAAAATTCCGGCATAAAAATTTGGTAGGTGGAAATTTAGAGATTTTACAAAAAATGACGATAAAAATTAAATAGATTTTCATTAGTATAGTATATAAACGTTGACAATGCCGAAAATAAATTATCGAAGGCAGATTTCGCTTCCGTCCATTATGAAAATCTAAGATACAGCAGATAAAGATAATTCATATCTCGAACTAGGGTTACTTCACCCAATAATATTGCAAAAAAGAAAATTAAAATGAATTTTTCGGTGACATGTATTTTTCATTTTCCGGTTCCGGTAAATTATAATTCCGTTTGCACCTTGGCACTCATACAAATAAAATTATAACCACCATTACAACGGCAATTGTAAATCAAACTTACCTTCTATAAAAATTGGATTAACATCTTATTGCTGATGAGAAAGGGTGTTAAAAGACAAAAGGTCAATTGTAGTAAACGAACCTGTATTTTCGAGCAGCGTTTTCGGTGTACGATCAAGATTTATAATCTCAACTAAATGGTGCAAAATCTGTGGAATGTACTCTTTCATTTCTGGACCTAAAATACATATAACTTCTAGGATAGCATCAAAATTTATTCTGGTTGCAGGTAACCGACAGACATGTTCAACAATATGGTGCACGGAGCAGCAACCGTAATCAATTCAAAATCATACCAATTCCAACAATTAAATTAAAAAAGGAAGATGTAAAGTATATTATATAAACACTACGGTTAGCATAACTTATTGTTGCAATTGGTATGATTTTTAAATTGAATGGGATTGCTGCTCCGTATCACCATTTTGCGTGAAGAAGAATGTCAGTCGGTTATCTACAACCAATTCAAATAATATCAAAACATGTAAAGTAAATATAAACAACTACGATCAGACTCATTGAATTTAATGATATAGCACTTGCTGACTAATATTCTAAGAACATAAGGTTTGTGATGAAAACGACAACAATTTGGTTTAAAGTTTACACAAATGTTTTAGTCATATAAGTAAACTATTAGCAAACCAATTTTGATCGCAATTTCACCAATCGTCCAAATTGAGTTATTGCACACAGAAATCAAATCTGGATTCAAATTACTCCATAGAATTGGCATAAAAGAGCCTAAAATTAATGATCTATAAACTTGCTTACCGTAAAAAGTAAAACATAGTGTAAACAAAAGATCAAAAGACAAAAAACATACAAATGTATACGATTGCGACTGGCTACTTGAGCTATTAAAATAACGAAACTTAGCACCATTTAAAAATTGCTTGTCCACTTAGTTCAATATTCAGCCGTCACACTCTCCTGATTACGATTCAGCTGCAGCATGAATTATATGGTGGTTTTTAAACGTTTTCCAAAATTAACAATTTTCAAGTATGTGGTATGTTTCTCAAAATCTTTAACCACAAGTCCTATATAACAAAAAATAAAACTTTCACTTACGTATGTGAGGTTTGACGTGATCAAAAGCAGCTTTCGTCAAATCTCCCAGCAACGCAAACGAACTCTGTCTCACTTCCGCCATTTGATCCTACAGCAATCTCATCTATATTCGCCGAAAATGCTCTTTTCGTTAGCAAGACACATCGTTGAAAACAAAACGTTACAAATAATTGCTAAATCATTGCTCATGCATCAAAGAAATTTACATAATCTTCGATCAAAAGCCCTTTTATAGCCAACAACCGTATTCTAACCTGAGAACACTGGTACAACAGCAGCATCAAATTGCTTTCCTCGACCAACCCTCGTATATGATTTCCTAGTCCTTCCGCAAGACCCGATAACAGATCTAACGCGATAATCATGAAATCTTTGTCCGGCGGCTCAAACTGTTCAGGATTTGTCTGCGCAGCCTGAAATGAAACAAAAAATAAACTGGTTGTTGAAGAAATTTCGGTTCCCTTAGATTTTTGTTGCAGACGCGGCAAAACATAAGCTTACAATGGGAATAATACTATCAAATGTGCGCTACATATCTGCGACTGAAAAGACCGGGATATTACTCCAGAAATGTTTCAACCCGTTTGTCTGGATTTCGCTAGTGGAGGCGGGGATAGTTCCCACTCCGCCAAATCCCCCAGACTCGATTTACCTCCCGTTTCAAGCGGCCCGTTCGACATATTTCCGCTCCACTTGATCAGTATTATTGTGGTTTTTTCTTTAATTTTTGCAACTTGCGCCAACTCCTGCGCAAACAATGCTTTTACTGCCTCAAAAACAGGTACTTCCAACGCGTCAAAAAATCACAATGTGCATCTATTTTTAAAAAACCCAATTTGTTTCTCACAATATATACATACGTAATCGTAGAACAGCGTACGTCATTTGCACCAAAATACCTTTACCGCACTAAAAATACTTCCATATATAACCGTAATAAAGCACTGCAGAACTAATTTTACATTGGTTGTTCTTATGTAAATAAATGCAAACGTACCATATCATGGTTAAGTGTTTGTTCAACAAGAGTAACACATCGCTTGAACACCGGATCACAATACGGAAGAAACCCTAACTGAAGTGCAGTAGCGACACTCGATAAACACTGAAATAAAAAATGTGATATATCCATTAAATGAACGTTAACACCAATTTGAGTGTCGGCCGTTTGGAACTGAGACCAGAAGTCGAGGATTCAGCAAACGTATCGCTTCGCTGTATTGTTGAAGTGCTGCCCGATGGAACAATTTCGCTCGGAATTTATAAATTTTCATAGTTACGAAATAAACATGAGCAGATATTCTAAATAAACATAAAACACTGTGAAGAACACGAAAAACTACGAAAAACCCATCAAAAATAGCTTATTTTGAAAATTTTAATTTTTTTCAGTGATTACTAAAAATTAACTGAGACCTCTCAGTCTCGGTTTTTAACCGAGACTACTCCTTCCTGTTTCCCGAGGCCCAGTTAAACAAAACAAATTATACGAATTATCTTTTTATCATGAACAGGACTTAAACGTAACTCGAGTTAATTTCTGAAATAACAAAGTATTGCATTTTGAGCGGACAGAGTAGCTCAGAATTTGCTAAATTACATAACAACCATACCTCTAAGAGTGGAAACAAATCCTTGTCGTCGTCGTTAAGGCTGTTCCATTTTTCGATCAGCGGAGGCATCAACATTTGAATGTACTCCTAAAGAAAAAAAGCAAAACAATTTCGTGCAAACTAGGGTGCAACCGGAATTTCGGTTTCGTCAATATTTACTCTTCCCGTTCCGGTAAATTTTTACCGAAATTAAAAATTCCGGTATTAAATTTTGGTCGGTGGAAATTAAGACATTTTACTAAAAATGACGAGAAAAATGAAGTAATTTCATTCGTATAGTATATAAACTTTGATAATCGCCGATAATAAACCGTCGAATGTAGATTGCGGTTCCGTGGATAATAAAAATCTAAAATACAGCAGATAAAGTGAATACCTATCTCCAACTAATGGTTATTTCACCAATAATATTACAAAAAAGAAAAATTGAATTGAATTTGTCGGTGGTATGTATTTTTCGTTTTCCGGTTCGGTTTCCGGTGATTTTTTCAAATTCCGATTCCGGTAAGCTGTAATTCCGGTAGCACCCTGGTGCAAACCAAGCAAATCAATGTGGAGTATCTCAGTGAGTTAAAGAATACTTGTTTCGACCAGAAGAGGGGATAAAATACGAGACAATCCTCGTTCAGATTTGCTAGGCGACCGCGTATACCGGATCAGCAATAACTATACAAACTACCACGCATTTGACTAAAGCTATATCACAACCAATTATAAGACTCATCAATGGTTTAAGCATAAAAGCACAGCAACATATTCACTGATATTACAAACAGAATTTTACCGGTTTATTCAAACACTGTCCAACTGAATCCGCCAAAGTACCAACTGCGTCGTACAAAATAAGCAAATTCTTCGCCTGAAATACAAACAGTAGAGGACGAAAATTTGCTTTCTTTAAAATTTATGATATCAAAGCAACAACAACCGGAGGAACCAAAGTTTTGTTTTTGTTTCGCTACTGCGAACAAAGTGATTTGTAACCAAATAACACGTGTTAAAATTTAACAAGTTACAAATAAGGGTTCTGGTATTGATAGATTGAGAACAACATACCTGATATTTGCCAAACGCGGAAACCAGCGTCTCCAATATCACAGGTAAATACGGCACTAGCTCCATACATGCTTCTTCTTCGAGTGTAGCGAAAGCAGAACAAGCGGCTTCCTGTACACGTTTGTTCGAATCAAGAACACGTTGCAGTAACTGAAACCCAAACTTATGCGTTGTTTACAATAAAATATTAAGGTTGAGTTAACCCATGTCTAACATACACATTATAATCTGTTGCCCGTAGTTTAACGAAATTCTCGGTGATCCTATCTTGTCGTTTATTAGTTATGTTACTCTTTAGCCAGTCTGTATTTTGCGGACTTGATACCTGCTGATACAGCAGTAACCGACGGAATAAACTGGCATACGAATTCAGAAACATCCACAGACCATCATATGAACCATACAAACTCTTTAAGCCATACAGGAACCTTGAAAATATTAAAAAATTAACAATGACTTACCTGAATCATAAGTGGTTGAAAATACAGTTCGTGCGGCTGCGAAACTACCCAATGACTGTAACGCGACAGCGTCCAACAGGTTATTGAGCGAACGAGGGCTTTACGATCACATAAACAACTAATCAAATATGGTGTTAACTCTGGCAAATGAGGCGTCATGCCAGATTTGCAACCTAAACATATGAACGATAACGAAACAAATTTAATTTAAAAATAAAATCATGATAATAATTTATATTTTTTGATCATATCTTATCAATCATTAAACCCAAATAGTCGTTTCAAAGAGAAAAATAAACTGTTTCTGCGGTATTGCACCGTTTCAGCTAACAAGTCGCTGACATTTTAGTTGTTAGAAGTACGGACATGGTTCAACACACACACTTACCTTCAGCAATGGCACCTAGTGCCAGTATGCCCGATTCTTTGATATCCCACTGTTCGTGAAACAAAGTTTCTTTTAAAATTGGCAGCAGAGTCGGCAGAATTTCGTCATGAAAAATATTTGACAAGACGTCAAGGGACGCCGCTGAGCACTTCCCTAAACATGTAAAAAGCTCAAATTATAACCAACATCTTTCTTTATACATCAATCAATTGATTTTTGCATTTTCAAGACTACCCACGGGTAGAAGCAAGGTTGAAGACAAACACATAATTATTTTTTCCTTTCAAAAGCAAAAACGCCAATTTCGCTGTAGCGTTTCTATCAAATGAATAGGTGCAACATTCGCAATATTCGGCCAATTTTAATTATGGAAGCCTGTCCACCGATAGACAGGGAGACTAAGATGTTCGATTTAGGCATAGTGCAATTACCCTAAAATTACCATGGAGCCGCCATTCAGATCTAAACGCATACTTAAAAACGCAAAACATCAAAATTAGTGCTCCAGTGAAACAAAACGTAAAACCTTCACATAGCACAAAGCGTAAAATAACCGTACTCAAATTCCATTCAGACGGAGGCTCGTCAAAATCAACTGCGTCCGATTCCTCCTCATCAGCATCAATAA
Source organism: Enoplolaimus lenunculus (assembly GCA_030248215.1). Classification (NCBI taxonomy): domain Eukaryota; kingdom Metazoa; phylum Nematoda; class Enoplea; order Enoplida; family Thoracostomopsidae; genus Enoplolaimus; species Enoplolaimus lenunculus. The sequence goes on along the minus strand of JASANG010001531.1, from coordinate 107,599 downwards.
GTGCATCTTCCTCGTTCTGAAATTTTATTATTTAAAAACTGCTGCCTAACTGCAACAACTTACCAAATGCTCCTACATTACTGTTTCGAACAACTATATTGTTATATTTCCGTAATCTGAAACTGTTCCGATTTCTTAAAAAGCCCTCCCTAAATTATGCTTAACCAATTAGGCCCATATGCTAATTAATTACTAGCTAGCATTAATTTATCTGTTTTGCAGACTTATAAACTTCAAATTCAGAACAATGTAAAAAAATCCTAATTTAGGCTTAACCAATTAGGTAAATTTGTCTGTAGCTAGTAAAGGCGTTGAGTTTTAAAACATCAATGCGAATGCGGGGTTAACACCCCAGTATAGTAAATATTCAAGTAAAAGTTTATAAAAATCAGTTTAGCGGTTCCTGAGATTCTCACCGGACGGACATACATCCACCTTTCGAGCTCCAAATGCAAAATATAAAACGCTATGCGAAACTCTGAGACTAATAAGTTTACGTACTTGATTTTCATCAGTCATGCTGGCAGTATGTTGCTGTGTGACCGTATGTGCTTTATGAAAGCGCGGCTTAATATCTTGCGGTCGATCCGGTACCATGTCGTCGTCTTCGTCCGAATTACCCTAGAATTTGGTACTTGCTTTGTTTTGCAATACACATAATGAACCTGACCCAAGTTAATATGAGCACTGTTGAAAGTAATTCAGTCGCAACAGTTTATGTTTACTGAATTTAAATTAATTGCTAGCTTGGATTTTTCATTCTATTTCAGTTATACTGAGAAGCTTAACAACTTTACTTTCCCAGAAAGCTAATCGCAGTCTGATTAGTTTTATGGTTTTTGGGACCACAAATGTAAATAACCGGCAACCGGTAGGTATATACCGTATACGGACATCAGTTTTTACCAAATTAACAACCGGAACCGGATATGAACAGGTATTGAACTTTTTTGCGCAAAAACTCTCATTTTCGAAATAACAACTTTTTAAGGACAAAGTTTCGAATAGTCAGACGTTTATAAATAATTTACCACAAAACCGTAAAATTTCCAGTTCTCGCATCTTAGAATGCAGGAACAGGACTTTAATTTTTGCAGGAATTCCGGCACCCGGAAACCCCAGTTGAACCGCTATATATTGTATATAATGTGGTGTTCCGAACAGCTATTTGCCCCAATTGGAGACTGGGACGTCCCAAGCGACAATTGTTGTTCGGGGCATCCAAACAACTACTGGAATACAAACTGTTTTTGATTGGAGGATTGTACAAACTAAACAGCTGCTGGAATGCAAACTGCTCAATTTCCTTTAAACTAACATCATTCTCAAAACCAAAAATACTACTATCCCAATACTTCGGACAACAATTCATATCATATGATCCTATGGCATTTTATTTCAGCATGTTTACATTTCCACACGTGTTCATTTCGCAAACCAACAGATCACAATGTTTTCATTTTATAAATTGTAATCACTTTAAGCAGGATGATATCGAGCTCTGAATATTTCATCGACCGGACAAGAATTGGAATCAACGTTGACAGATGTTCTTGAAGTGCCGCATGACAAACAGCCGGTTGTTCTGATAGAGCGAGCCAAAATTCACACGATTCAAGCGCGACTGCTTCGTCAGCATCCTAAATGAAATTATAACAAAATCAAACACAATCTACTATTTACTTGGGTAGAAACGGAGGTCCGCCTCCGACTTCGGCAGGAAATTAACCGCCGGTTCCAGCTGAAAATCGAGCTCTATTGGTATAATTTGGAGGAATAAATTACAGTGATGTCTTAAAAAGTAATCCTAAAAATTTCAACATTTGCCAGATATTAGCTAAAAGCGCCAACAAAATCTTATTTTAACTACCAATTTAGCTTCACCTCCGAATCCGGCAAATTGCGTTGATCTCCTCCGGTATTTAACCTGGCTGGTATTTACCCTATCTCTATACCGATTTTGATAATGGCCGGCATTCTCAACTTTGCTGCCTTTCCAACAGACACCACATTTGCAAGCAGTAATACCGTTGGTGTGCTGGCTCGGAAACACAGTCTTCCTCCACCTTTTTCAGAGGAAAGAGAATCAAAATTCCAAATCGTCGTTGTAGCAAAAAATGTATAGCCTATATAAACAGCACAGCAACTAGTCATGTAGCCGCACAACATCTAAAACCTGTTTTGAGAGTATAGCAGTAGTAACTTTATTCTTAAAAACGAATAAAGCAGCAAAGCTTAGAAAAAACCTGGAAGATTGCCCTCCTACACTTGCGTTCCACCCCAAACACAAAGAATATGAAGAGGGAGAGGCCATAAACTAAACAACTATAAGTAAACTAGTATATTATATACATATATATTGTGTAACCTACCTGTGTTCTCATAAGCATATATTTGACAATGTTATGTAGTTGAGGAGCCATTTTTTCTAAGTACGTATCCAACAGCAAAGTTAGCGCTCGACATACTTGTTTCTTCACTTCGGTATCATTGTCATCCGCCAACAAAAATAAATTCTGAACAAAAAACACGAAAAGAATGCCATTAAATCTGCCGAATACAACAAAAAAGCAATCACTGGCTTTCTGTTACTGGCGAAAATGAGTACGTTTCAATCTTCAGTGTAACCACAAATCAAAAAACGTCCACTTCTCGATTTGCTTTCAGATTAAACCTCTCCCCTGATATTTATACATACATATATGCAATGTTCGTTTACAAATTTCAAATATGATTTATCAGGTTTTGTGCCTGTGATTTTCGTTTAAGCCAACAACAATTCTATCCGAGAATATCCAATTTAAAGTCTTTCACTCGCTTGATGTCCCTAAACTCCATCGTAACCCAGCTAATAACCACATCTGCATACAGAAGCAATAACGGGACATTCAACTATCTTTATCATTGGTAGTATTATTCACCTGGCATTAAAATATCAAATATATTCCTGCAGCTTTGGTGCGTCAACACTGCACCGTCCTATATTATATAAAGCAAGTTTGTTATCTCTAAACGTTAAAGTAAGTAAGTGTTAATACTTCAAGAAACTGATCTATATATTTGAACAGCGCATCAGAGCGAATACAACTAAAACTGTTGATACACGTCACTGCTTGTGCCCTGAAAAAAGAATTGCTACCTTTGTACTTTGTAATTTACAATAATTAAACTGCAACAAACTCTATGCACAAACACATATGTCGTTACTCCCTGAAACAAGTTTCGTTTCCGAGGCCTGGGAATAACTTAATATGTCACGATTACTTAAACAAGCGTTAAATGTTTTGTTCTGAATTGCGAGAAAATCAAAATGAAAACTTCAGATGAAAATTTTGAAAAGTTTTATTAGTACGCAGTAAGAACGGTTACCAATAAGTCAAAGATGACTACCTGATCTTGGGATGTCCGTGCCGGCAAAATAACAGAAACTTTTCAAGTAGAACACTAGCTGGCGATACAGCTACTGAAGATGCGCCTTCACCGTTGTCGACGGCTGACTCGTTCAAAAATTCCGCTGAATCTTCGCAAATTTTTTGAAGCGCGCCAAATGCACCCTGTCAAAATTTTAAACGTATAACGTAGACTTCATATCTTGCCTGCCATAAATATGTTAGAAGTATCCGTATAAAAACGCAAGACCCGGCCGGTATAATCTAGTCCTGAATATTACATCCAAAAGCTTTGGGTCGCACAAAATCAGTTGATCAAAACCAGTCAGGTGGCTAAGCAAAAATCACACCTAAAACGTTAACTCAGTCAACAAAACTTCAAAAATACATATGTATCCAAATGTACTGGTTTTCTTAGTTCTCACCGAAACAGTATTGTAATCTTGTGAATCGAGCATTTGACATAGTGTCGGTAACAGGGACGGCCATCGCACAACCCCTTCTTTACTGACAATCGATGTAACAATAATACCCACAGTTGCACGAATTAACGCAGACTGATCTCCTATTGCTGTCAGACATTCAGCTCGGATGTAGGCCTTGACGTCTTCAGGATAAGCGTCCCAGAACGCACGAATGTTGTTCTTCAATATAAGACCAGCGAGGGAGCGAGATGCTTCTTCTAAACGCACAAATACATCAGTTGTAAACAGAGCCATGTTCTTAAGTCTGGGCTTACCCAGATAAAATATTACCTATCTATAAAACATGACATCTGTGTGTTACCTGGACCCAAATCAGTGGTGCATGTTGGCCACTTTGCACTAATTAGCTTACCTCCAATCAGGTATATAACAGCACAACGTCATGAGCGCGTTAGTTGGAATAGCGGAAACGAATGAATGACAAAGAAAAATTGATTAAGCTAACATCTGGCATAAATTTTGTTTGTAAAAACTGGATGGAAGATTTCAGACATTTTTGATAATGATTCGGCTTAAATTAAGGAACTAACTAACTTCTGAGTTACAACTGGCAAAGTCTGAAAATGTTTAGTCATTTACGTCTGAGCTACAACTTGCAAAATCTGAAGATGTTTTGTCATTTACGAAAATTGGCATAAGTACGTATTGGAACGTTGGATCTACGCTAACAGTGGCGTAGCAAATTTATACAGGACTAGCTAATTGAGCGGCGAAATTGTTAATGCTATTTACTCTCACGTCAAACATTTAGGAACACAAACTCAAACTTAAAGCAACCGAAGACTTATAAAGTTACGTAGTTATTGATAGTTATTATAAGCAAAGCGCTAATTAAACCAGGGATGTGCTGATGACACCAAAATGTTTACCAATGCCGATGCCGACTCCAATTTTAATACACGATGTTTAACAATTAATAGGATACATCATTGAATAATTATCAGTGCGTATGCGAAGACTTAAACAACGCTAACATGTGAAATTGGTAGCATTACACCTCACTGTTATGTGCAAAAAGTAAATGCCAATGCCGAAAATCACGAAAAGTGTCGATTACTACCAAACCCGATATACCTAAAAAAATCGCTGTCACTGTACTTACCCTGGTGTAACATCTTTGTCAGCACATAAATGAGATAGTTATTGAAGTTAGGGAACTTGTTCAGCTTGTCCAATTTCTGAAAGATTATTAACTAAATTACCTAACCAATTACAATAACTTATCGGCACAACAGGTTGTGAAATTATTGAAAAACGTGTGCGCAGAAAACATTATATATAAACGTTAACACAACTTCATAAAAATTACTATTTATATAGCATGTATACGTACAAAACTAACCAAAAACGTTCCTAAGGTTGGCAACTTGAAATTACATTAACTACTTCCGAAAAATTAATCTTTGTACAAAATTAACAAAAACATAAGTTTACAGTATATACCTGATGAACTGCCTGCTGCGTTGCATTGTCAGTAGACTGAGATTGTGCCAACAATTGCAACACTTGCTCAAGCTCAGAATCTTCCGGAGACCAACTAGATGGCTGTTGCTGTTGCTGTGCGTGGTGTTCTTGCTGCTGCATTTCTTGCGATCCAAATGTCATCGTTCTCATGAATATTAGCTTATAACTTTGAAGATAAGCACTTGCTATAACAAATAGCTATTGCTAGTGATAAAGCATGCAAAACAAAACAAAATATATATATAAACAAAATTCATTTGTCCCACTTACAACATAACATACGTACATACAGTAAGAACGTGCGACATGTTTGCTCTAGCGCATACGCTATATTCAATAACAGTAAGGCAAAAAAGTTCTAAGATGCCTGTAAAAATGACCAGCTACCCAATTGTTCATAGCTCTCTACGGAAGCCTGTTTTCTGACATAGTCGAAATGTTTATAGCACACTATGCACTAGCTATCTATTTATTCTACTGGTTGGCTTGCATTAATATCGATGTAGACATATGTTAGAATTTTACCTAAGTTTTATCTAGTCATAACTGTGCAGTAAAATAAACAACTTCACAGGAAAAACGCACATATAGAAATCTTCTAGCTCAAAACTAAACATATTTTCTGACTCAAGCCGAAGATTGACTTAAGCCAGTGGGTGGCTCAAATAGCATCTCTACAGTGCAGTAGTCCTTTTTGTAATTGTCTATTGTAATTATTGGACCAGTACTGAAAGCCCCGGGGTGAAATTTGACAATGCGTTCCAACACATAACAAGCTCTGTCCATCCACTGGGTATATTGATAATTTTCAAGTCGACTTAAATATTAACACACAGAATGTTGGGTTTGACGAAAAGATCTGTTAATCCAATTGCACGCGCAAAGTAAAACACAAGCGACAGTACTAGTTTCAAACACAAGAAAATGATGAAGCCTCAAGCGAGAGAACACAATTTATACCGTTTTAAACAACGGAGTTACTGAGGCTTCTGTAACAACTGCGTAGTTGACTAATTCAAAATATTTCTAGTCGCCAGAAGCTGTTTAAGATTGCGTAGCTAGAAGTCATTTGGGAACAATCGATATTTCACTGTAATATTCGTGTGATATTCGTTTTGGTTTCTGATGATAGGAAGCTGCTTAATTTTGGCATATCTTTAAAGTAGTTTTACATTTATTACCCTTTATATATACGCGATACCATAAAGTCAGTTATGCGGTATCAGGTGGTCAAGGACGTAAACAAGCAGATTCCTGGAAGATACTTCTTCAACTTTGTATTTAACACAAGCCGTAAATCCTGGGAGGTACGTGAAGACTTTGACATCTTTTTCCACGTAAGCATTATGTAGATATTCCTGTGTTGTTGCTTCAAATTGTAATTTAAAAAACGCTGAAATCAGGCAAACATGGATTTGTGAATATGGCTACATGTGGAGATTGTGCGGGCTGCGTGGCGCAGTAGTAACAGCGTCTGCCTGACACGCAGAAGGTCGCTAGTTCGAAACGACCCGTAACCCGCTTTTCGAGCTGCTTAGTAGAAAGGTATATTGTCCCGGTTCCTACCTAGACTGACAGAGATTCGCGTAAAACGCGTCATTTTGATTCCCCGGTGTTTTTTACAGTTTTGGGAATAACTCCTTAACGGGTAGACCAATTAAGACAATCATGGTCTCACTTGACTTTCTTTTGTAATTCCCAAATCGAGCTAACCACGAATGCAGCAAAGTTCTCGCAAAAACATGTTCCTTTACTTTCCTGCCGAATGAGCGCCGTTTAATAAGAGGGCCCTTGTGTGTCGAAAAAAATAGACAAAATTTATCGCAATATATATAATGTACGTATATATTGTTACTGCAGGGTTCAAAGAGGAACTGAGTTTTACAGGAACAGGAACAGGAATTGAATTTCTTTGCAGGAGCCGGAAATTGAAATAATTTTCATCACCTAATTACTGTTGGAGTTTGTAGAAAACTTGCCAAAAAATGGCTTCGGCGAATTTTCAGCTACGTCAGCTTTAAGTTTAGCGGAAACACATCAGAATTAGTTTATTCACAAAATCGAACTAATTGCAAAAACACTCAATTGGATATAATTTTTCAAAGACAAAGCATCCAATATCTAAACGGCTGTGAAAAGTTTGCCACAAAACTGTGCAATTCCGGTTCCTCCATCTCCGCGCGATCACTTTTAAAGCACCATGTAATGATGTACAGCGGCAAGTGGACATGTTAACTGTTCGCCGAGTAGCATTAATATTTCCTTTTCTATTTGATGGCACTGTTATCAAAGAGGTTTTAGAGTACAAACTTTTGAAAAATATATATCCCTTTCTTTGTAGCTTTGGCCACTTTGGGGATGTATGGTTGTTTGGAGCGGTCTGTTCACATCTATTGTTGTTCACAGTTTTAGTAAAACAGAAATATGGTATGTTTTGCATAAATGTGTGGTGGTTTTTCGTTTACGTATATCCTCCCCTGAAAACTCTCTGTTCCGGCGAGCAACTGTGCCTTTTTATGCCGATACCAATGTCGATTTTTATTTTAAACATATGCCTATTCTGATTCCTAAACGCTAACTTACCATAAAAGATTATAATTTTGTGAGTGCGGTTCATTTCAATTAATTTCTTTAAACACAATAGGAAGATATATACGCCAACAAGTGAAATTGATAGCATTCCTACTCATTGTTATATGCGAAAAGTATCTGTAATTTTTGCAGTTCCGACGCCAATACTCACTAAAACTGCCGATTATTATTGCCAATGTCGATGCCGCTTTTCAGGAATTCCGGCCGGAACAGGAATTCCAATCGAACCCTGGTATATACTTACGTACATACGTGTTTAGTGGTTCTGGGCAATTCAAACAACTGTAACAAAAACAGGCATGAAATGCAGATATTGCAACAAAACCCTACCTTGCTTTCCAATAGTTGTTTCGGATTGCACTAAACAGCTATTGGCAGTATGACATTCTGATTGACAATTTTTACACAATAATTTATTCCTGGCGCGACGCATATGCTTGCCGCTGAAAAAAATTACGGTACACCAGGGATGGGAGTCTCGGTTTTGGCAATTCTCGGTATTTGGAAGGTCGCGGTCTCGTTTTTTAGAGTCTCGTGGTTAGGAACCGAGACCGGAAGTCGAGGATGCAGCAAATGAATGACTGTATTGTTTAAAAGTAAGTGATGGTTTTGTACATAATTTTTCTGTGAAATTATGAAATTTCATTTAAAAAACGGAAAAAACTATGAAAAACACAAACTATCAAACACAAAAAATACGAAAAAGCATCAGAAATAATTTAGTTTGAAAATTTTAAGTTTTTTGGCGAAATCCAAAAATGGACCGAGACCGAAACTCTTCTTGACCGATTTCGGTAGTCAGATCTTTGCCTCAGTTTTTAATCGAAACCGCCCAATGTTGCTCTACACGGTATTTTTTATTTTTCCGAGGTTTGCTGTACACGCTACGCAATATGTAGATTTCCACTGGCAGGGATGGGCTGTCTCGGTCTCGGCAAGTGTCGGGATTTGGCTGGTCTCGGTATCGGCAAGCCTCGGGATTTGGCTGATCTCGGTCTCGCTTTTTTCAGTCTCGGAGACTGCAAACCGAGACCAAAGCGTGATCGCAGTTTTGACGCGGAAGTACTCGCGCATTTCGCCTACTAACACACACAGCGAACGACTGTGGAGCACCGCTTCCTTGTTATACAGCGATTTGAGAAACAGAATGACCCCTCCCGTTAACGCAAAATTCTATTTTTGAAAAGAAGCCCAAAACACTGTGATTTTATTGTGACAAATCACAAATAGTTGCATTTTAGCGTTTAAAACATTTAAGTCATTGTTTAAAAAGTTATGGGTCATCAACAGTTATAGCATCTACGCTATTTTAAAAAATTCTGCAGTCTTTTCGGTGTGTGCAGGATCAAAAACAACACTATAGCTTTGAATTGCGGTTGTACCGAGTGTTTTGAGACAGTGGGATTTGTCCCGAGCCTGTTCGATGGATTAGATACAGTAGCCAAGTGAAAAATATAGTAAAAAATAAAGTTCAACGGCGACTTATTAATTTAATTGTATGAAACGGCAATTCAGAGCAGATAAAAATACTCAAGACTTTTGTTAAAAAATCTATTTTTATTTTCGATAACGGCTAGAAAATGACCGATTTCGAAACCAAAAGTCTCGGTCTCGGTAGGTTTGGTCTAGGACTCACTTTTTAACCGAAACCGCTCATCCTTGCCCACTGGTATAACCTCCGTTTGCGTACGTATTACCTATATCCAGCTCATGTTGATAATTATCTTTACGTGTTCTAACTTGGCCCCGGTTGGTACCGGCCCTGGCATCGACAAAAACCCTGGTCCTGGGCCAACTCTAGCATATAACCAGGGTGCAACCGGAATTACAATTTACCGGAACCGGAATTTGAAAATTTTACCGGAAACGGAACCGGAAAGTGAAAAATGCATTTCACCAAAAATTTCATTTTAATCTTATTTTTTGCTCTATTATTTGTGAAATAACCTTAGTCGATCATAGGTATTTATTTTATTTGTTGTATTTTAGATTTTCGTCGTCGACTGAAGTGAAATCCACCATCAATGGCTTATATTCGGAGTACAAGTGGCTTTCAAAAGAGATTCTTAAAAATTAGCAAAGTTAAGAAAACGGCCAAATTTTAACACCGGAATTTTTAAATCCGGTAATAATTTACCGGAACCGGAACCGGAAGGTGAAAAAATGCCGGAACCGGAAGGTGAAAAAATGCCGGAACCGGAACCGGAATTACGGTTGCACCCTGCATATAACGTATCGTATTATTTGTCTGTTTGGTTGTTGTACGTATTTCTGGCAAGGGTCCGAACGGATACGTCCCGAGATACTGGAACCAAATACGGATATTGAATTTTTGTTTGAGTCAGTCATAAAGTTCATAATTGCTGTTAATAAACTGAAACGATATTTATGTTTTTGTAGGCTGAATCGCAGCAACTCAACACCGCCATGGGACTGGAGCAGAGCACGAAATGAATTCTTAAAACGCAAAAGAGTGAGCATTAGCGAATTGTTGTATGGTTTTTAGCGTCAGTAGTTTTGAAGTTCTCTTTTGGTCCTCGTGCCATGAGCGTTATTTCTAGCGCAAACACTGAATACGTAACTTATTCGCTGTTAGCCTGTCATTATCTGCAGACCAGTGCGTTGTCTCCGTATAGTAAAGAGTTATGTTCGCTTGAATTTTTAACTGGAAAACCTTAATTAGGATTATTGCTGTTGTTATTATTATGTTATTATTATTGTTATTATTTATTACTTATTATTGTTGTTGTTGTTGTTGTTGTTGTTGTTGATATTAGTTGTAGTAATATTAGTATTATTATTGTAGTATTTGAAGTTGGTTGTGATTTCAGATGCTTGATGATCCGGCTGACTGGAAGCGTATCCCTGAATTAGATGTTGCATTGGATGAAATGGAGAAGGCGATGGCTGAGCTCAAGCAATAAATCTTTGTCAGTATACAAATAAATTAATCTGTGTGTAGACATGTCGAACCAGTTCAGCATCTGGATTATGCGAACAATAATCTTTGTAGCTCCTAAGTATAGGTGTATATAAATAGTCGCATTTTAAAGCTATTTTGGGCTGAGCTCAGGCTCCCTCCAACCTAACCTTACGTCTTGGTCGTATCTTAGGTTGTAAAATTAGGGTGTTTGGTTAAGCTTTAGCCCCAAATTTGAAGTCGGCTTACCTGGCAAATCTGTGTTTTATTTCACAAATATTTGTCTTATATTTCAGAAATATTTGCCTTATATTTCAGGAATATTTTGTCTTAATCGTTAAAACAAAATCTTAAGTTTAAGTCATTTATGTGCGAAAAATTTCAGATGCACTTTTCACAAACTTCAAGAAATAAAAGTCTTGATTTCAAGACATTTATGTCTGGAGTCTCTATTAATACATATTGTCTTAAACTTCAAACGGTGGTTGTCTAAACTATTGTCCTAGCTAGCCTTGCTTGAACGACTACATCATATACATGTATCCAGTAAAATTAACGTTGCTTCTTAAATGAAAATGTTTTAGTTTTCAAATTCTAAAATAGAAGAAATGGTACAGTGAAAATCTTGACATTCAGGGTGAGGTTTTTTATAATAGTCCTTTGAAAACGGTTTTATTTGCTCTTGGCTACTCTTTATACGTAATAGTTCTTCGTCGTTTGTTGTGTATAATATATAGCTAAAAATAGTGTATTATTGATTTCTCTGCAATATTTACATTACGTTATGTTGAACAAAGCACTTAGGTTCAATTAGTTTTACCTCACGGTGAGCATGTTCGGACGATATACGGTCGGGCAAAAGGTTGACATCCGGTTCCATCTGCGATATTATAAGTTAACAGATATTTATTGCTGAAATGTATACCACAACTCTGTAATACAGTGTTAATTATGGCAAAAATTGCAATGTACCACAGTAATCTTGATTTGAGAGAATTACTCTTATAAGCCGGCGTTTCAACGATGCTACTTGTTGAATGTCAACTGTCATACTAAATTTTAACTTTAAGCTGTGTCATAAATGATGTTCTACTGTGAGTATTCAATGTGCACTGCAGTTGGCATATTTTTAACCAAAAAGAACACAATTCATTTCAAATTGGAAAACTTTGGTACACCCTATTATTCTCCGATTTTGACATCTTCTAATTGAGTGAGACAAGCAAATAACGATCACTTTAGTAAAGTATTTGGCCTTTTTGTGTGAGCTGAGCAATATCATCCACGTTATACTGTCTATTCTATCGTTAAATTTTTTTTTGGGATATTCAAACTGACCCATGTATAGAACAGGGCCGGAACAGTAGTATAAGCATATTCCTAAGCCTAAGCAAAAACATTAGTCTAAAGCTTAAACTGACTCTATTACAACCCCTTCGGAAAACTATCCGGCCCTGTTCGATAGATGGGCCTTTAAACTATCTGTACGTTTGATAGTGTGACAAAGTATACGCCTTTCAGAGGGACTGTCTATTGTCAGCCGGGTGTACACATTGTATGGGTGCTTTTGGATATATATAATTTATAAACACTACAATAGGAACACGCATGTGGGTGCAATTTTATACATCAGCGTAAACAGTATAACGTGGATATAAACGTTAGAAGTGGCGCAATGCTTCTCTCCGGCGGCAACATCCGGTGCCGTACGGTACCGCAAGTTAAAAAATTTTGTTCGTGAGTTATGCGGTACCATAGAAATTCATGTGCTTTACGTTTAGTGATCGGCGTTGGATATTTTTTCATATCCGGCAATTCATGCTGGATATTTTTTCATACCCGGCAATTCATGCTGGATATTTATCCGGATATCCGAAATTATATTTTGTATTTCGAATATCCGTAACTAGATTTTGCGTTTTTTTGGTTTCCGCAATTTTCGTTTCTTAACCCGTTAATGACCGAACTCTATTACAGACAAGTTACACCAATACAAATTTAATGCACAGAATACGACAAAACTGACTGGACAAAGAAACAAACAAAACTACAAGTTGAGCATGTTCCAAAAATGGAACATTGGCCGCTTTAGCTTACCGAAAGTTATATTTGTGGTAATCAATGAAGCATTTTCCATGCAACAGAACGTCGCACTCTGGGCACAAAGCTTTCTGAAGGAAAAATTATAAGATAGGTACCTTACCATATTATCACAAAAAAATTTGACGGGAGTGGTACGACCGCCCACCCCCCTCTGGAGCCTTTTGGATTATGTTTTGATTGTTACATTTCTAAAAGTATTGGTCCACAGCTTCAGGACCTCTCTAATCTTAGAGGAATTTGAATAAATAATTTACAAACATCCAAAACCGATAACTGAATAGTTTAGCTAATTTGCATATTAGCTTAATTGACAAGACAAAACTAGGACTTTTTAAATTATTTCAATAATTATTACGGTTTACCGAAGGTTTTTGGGTGCGAGGAATCTGTATCAATTGCTTACAAACCTCCAAAACCGACAAATGAAAAGTTAGCTAACAACTAATTTGCATTTTACCTTAATTGCTTTCGTGTGTTCGACCTTCGCTCAACCGCAACATGACGATTTAGTTTTTCAGAAATGAAACCTTATAATGTTAAGTGGTTTGGGTTTACGCTAATTTTCTGAGAAATTTCGGAAACTCCTGAAAATTATGACAAAAGTAAAACGATTAGCGCTTAAGTTTTGTAGGCGATAGAAAAATATTAATTTTGTATTAATGGATAGGGGTGCCGCTATACTTGTCGTTGCGTCGATGTCCGACGCCATATGGCAACGCAAGTTAAAAAATGTGGTTTTGAAGAGCGTCAAGTATATTTACTGTAGTGACCCGAATAAAAGAGGGGTGCTCATTTTAATTTTTTACACAATAGCATGGACTCTTATTAGGGATACGGACTCCTATTGATTGGGAACCAAAATGAGGACCCCCTGGACCCCCTATTACTACCTCACAACCCTTATATTCTAGTCACAACAATACATATCCGGATATTTTTCATATCCTGATATCTGGTGCCCATCTATACTCGGAGAGGTTCCGGCAATTTCGGTAGTTAAACTTTCAGTGTATGTACAGCATTTATTTGTGTGGCATGTTTCGTTTTAAATTTTGGTTCAATTTTGAGGAAAAAAATTGCCAAAATTTCGTAAAACAGCAGCGTTAAACTAAGTTTTAACCAACATCGCACTGATATTTGCTAAAATCAAATTAAACATCATTTTACCTACCTAACTTCACCTCATACCTACGTTGCAAATGTATATAGAGCAGGGGCGTAGGGTGTGCCGTAATGAGTCATCCGCGGTATACCTAGTGTCATAGGCGCTACAAAACGATATTGTTCTTATGATATTAGGACTTAACAGAGAGTATACTAAGTTAGTGTGTTTTGGCGGTAGACCCTTTAGAGGGTGTAGAGACAATGTGAACAATGGTTGGACACAGTGTCTGAGGGAACAAGAGCTCGTTCGAACAGTCTGTATAGTCGCAAAACAAATCAAAGACAATTGGTTGCCCGACATCTCGTCGATCCCGACGAGTTATCGCCCCGACATCTCGTCGATCCCGACGAGTTATCGCCCCGACAACTCGACGAATCCGACAACTCGCCGCCCGGTCAAGTCGTTGGGTCGGCGAGTTTTCGTACCTGCTACTGCAAGCGATAAGTTGTTGGGTCACGAGTAGCCTGGCGAGAAGTTCTCGGGGACGACAAGTTGCCGCTGTCGACGAGTTGTCGTACCTACTGGCAGGCGGCAACTTGTCGGATCGACGAGTTATCTGGGACGACGAAATATTGGAACTACGAATTGTCGGTCGGCGAAATCCTTTCTGACAGACTCAGGACAAAACAACTGCCTTTTCTGTTCTATGACTTATTGACAAAGTGACATGTGTATGTGCGATAACATGATGAAGTATACGCCGTTCAGAAGGTCTTCCAGTTGTCTGGTGGGTGTATACTGGATGTGGGTGACTTTTGGATATTATGGAAACATTGCAATTAATACAAACTTAATCACTGTCGTACTGTAACAACGGTACAGTTACAGCGTTGCGGAAGTGGTCCATTCAAAGTCCGGGGCTCACAAGGCCTTATGCGACCATAGCCCAGATGTACCACTACCGGAACGTATACGGAGTCAACTGAAGTAATAACCAGACCTTCGGGCATCCAGCCAACGCCAAATGATGGGTAGATTTTGGGGTGTAATTGATGCAATGTGCTAGATAAACTTGACTGAGTTGGATAAAACATAGTAAAAATTAATGTCAAAAACAGAAAAGGTAGGATATGGCTCTTTAGTTTAAAACAATTGAACTTACAAGCTCCAAAAACTTTCGGCTTACTCGTTTTAGGCGTTGTCTTGTTCCCGATATTCGTGGTGGATTTTAGTATAGTACTACCTTGAAAAACACCAGCAGAATCAGCTGCCCCCTTAACAGTTACGGCTCCCACAAAATCTGGATATGATTTCTCTATTAGCAGGGCATTTTGCTTGCGCAGCATGTCCAATTCATTATTAATTTTCTGTAATTCGATCGGTTCTGATGGGGTGGTGAATCGGAAACAGGCATCAAAAAGATTACGGTTGTAGCTACTACATTTTTAACGGGTTGGGCAGGCGGCAGAGTGGGTAAGTTGGGTATATTGGGGCGTGGAACGGTATTAAACTGTGGTCTATAACCATAAGTTCGGTTAATTGGGTTTCCAAAGCGTTGCGTGCCTTGAAACGGACCCTCCGATCTTGTAAAGTTACCGTTACGTAACACGCAGGCTTTCTCACAATGCCCTATTTTTCCACAGTTAAAGCAACGAGGGCCACGAGGTGAAAAATTCTGTATGAAATTTCGATTCGAATTATTTCCCTTATTTCTCGCTGTAAAATTTCGATTTGGATTGGGCCCAGCACGATTTCATGGGTTCTGGCAAAATTTCAATTTTTACGACCGTTTTCAATTAATTGTTTTTGGTCATCGGCTAATAACTGAACGCCCGTGCTAAGGTCTGAATGGTTTCTGCCATTGATGTCAATGTATTCACTTGGTTAACGCCCGCGGTTTGACCACACAATACGGTCTGCATGTCTAAGCGCTGCGCCAAATCTTTTAGCGCTTTTGTCAGGTCAGGAAAAACATCTAACTTAGCACTTACGCGGCGGTCAAATGCGGCGTTATTCATGTTCGGATACAAAGTGCGACATGCCTGCTTAATAGCCTTTAAATAGGCTGAAAGGCTCTCACCCGCTAACTGACGTCGCTGCTCTAAGGCAGCCTCATGATACATGGCTCATTCAGGGGTATTTAGCTGGGTTTCTAAAGAAGCGGTGACTAAGTCCGTAAACCTATGCTTAGACTGCTCATGCACTCGCTCATATGCGTCTTTGGCGCAGTCCTTTAAATGCGCGGGAAGGACCTTTAACATCATCTCATCATCTATTAATCTGGCATTGCAATACGTGTTAAAATTCTCAATCCAAGTCTTAAAGTCAGAACCAGTTAAATCTCCCCGGTAAAATGACACGGCCGCCAAATCTGTGCCAGCTCCTAAACGGACCAGTTGCGAAATTTGATGAAAATCATTCGTTAAATATCTTAGGCCTTGGTCTAGGCGCGTAGCTAAATCTGTCACTAAATTTCGATTAATTTCTTCAATGTTTTTTGAATCACTCGCGACTAATCCGGCAAGGTTTGCAACAGGCTCCGAACAATTAGTCTTCGTCACTAGACTCGAGAACAACCTCACTTTAGTCTGTACCCTGCCATATTGCGAAAAAACTACGACTCCTGATGCACTTAATTTTTTTCCACGTTTTATGACTTTGCCAGGAGCGCTGTATGGTATTCAACCGATACGTTTTAATTGTCAACAAAGAATCACACCAAGAAAACTCGGAATAGAAAATATACATGGACAGCGTCCCGCAAGGGATAAACCACAGCTCTGCTATGGAACTCTTTAATAAACGGGAAAAAACATGGTCCTTTTGACAACACATACTACACTACAACCTCATCTACCAGAAAACACTCCTTTCTTTCAGCGCACGGCTGCTTTTATGTCTTTTCAGTTCCCTTTTTGAAAAAGTCGAATCACCCAGTAAAATGTGGCTTCTAACATATTCACGATTCAGCGTGTTATTTTTAGAACCAGCTGAATACTTTTAGCTCAAATTCCGTGAAAACAACTATATAAACCAAAATTCCACTCGAATAGTTAGTTCTAGAAAATTTCTCGCACCCGTTGTATAAGTTGGAATATTGCAAAATTAAATTATTGCACAACTATCTCTCTCGATCAAAATTATTCAACTATCAAATATTCGTAGCTCAATTTAAATGTCAAGTTGCAGTTTTGTGTAAGCAAAATACATTCCACAACTTTTTCTCGAAAACGATTGCACGTGCTAACTTTGAACGAGTCAAAACATCGTCTATAAACATTAAAATATCATAAACAGCACAATGGTAGCAGAGCGAAACATGTACGTGCAATTTATGCATCACGGGATAACAAGAAGTGTCCCTAAAGCAGAGGCGAAGTCAGTAATTTTGCTTAGAATATTGAAAATGTAGTTAATAAATTTCTTTACATTTATTATTTTCAGTACCTATAAAGAAATTTTTAGAATACATTTTTCCATCTTCTTGCATACGCCCCTGTTTTTTGCAAACAAAATCTGTAGTAAGATAAAACTTAAAAAATTGCTATGGCTTTTTAGTACTGTCAAAAAAATTTATTTTGATTTTTTCTTTTGACCTATTTCGTTGCTGTTTATTGCTATCCACTCAGGGGCCACTCAGGTATGGGAACCCTATTCAGCTCGCTACCAAACGAAATGGACCGGAAAATCTAACAACTATCACTGTATTGGTACATGCAGCTAGAACATTCTCCTCTTAATATGATCTGAGTAAATAGGCTTAAGCTTAATTTTAGTCTTTACTCTCACTTGGATGTTGAGGCGGACAGCTTGAAACATTGATTCTAGACTGAAAACGGTTACGTGCCTGCACTTGTATCAGTACAATTTTTACAGTAGCGTAAAGACATATAACGTGAATGACCCATAATCTGTTTTATATCAGTAGAATGGAGTCCATGGCTCCACATCGTAGCAAATGATAACTTTTCAGTTATACATAGGAATGTACTTGCAGAAATCAAGTATGCTTTAAAATTTCGAACTCAACTTTATTTGGGCCCAGAGTTAGTTTTTTGTGCACTACAATTATGAGTCATCCACGGTATACTGTCTACGCCACTGTAAAAATTATACGTACATGCGTGTCCCAAAGTTAATAATTGCAGTTGTAACGTCGCACGGTCAACACTCGTGAGTGCCTTCCAAAAATATACCCAGAATTGGATTACAATAACGCCCAAGAGCGTATTCCGTGGGTTACCCTAAAACACTTTCTATTCTCGAATACCACTATCTAAATCTCCAAACTTTTACCCTTCACAAAGAGCAGTATACTTCGGCTCTCAAAAAATAAAATTTTCACACACTACGTGTCAGACCCAAGAGTTCTCAATAAAACAGGATACACAGACTTTTCCAAATTGCAAAATACTACTGTGATAAGATGTTCAAATACGACCCAAAATTCCGCTGATTACTGAGTAAATTTCGTTGAAAATTCGTAGTCACTATTTGTATCAAACACCACAAACCTCTACTAAGGCCACACAGGCCACCAATTACTACTGAACACGGTAACGAACAAAACTAATTTACCAATAGGCAATGAATGAGTAAAACGGCAGTGTGTCCTTAAGGACAAACCAAACTCTGCTAGTTTCTGTAAACTACTTATCGGCAGTCTATACTTCCGTAGGCGCAAAAACACTGTCTTCTGAGACTTCCGGAAATATGTCCAAAAATTTTCAGACCTGGGGTTTACAAACAGAAAGTAATTCACACCCAGGGCTTCACCGAAATCAAGACTTAGACCGCAAAGTATCTACACAAAACTCCAATATTTTGCACACAGCTCTATAGCAATTCCGAACACTAGCACACCTGTGCTCTAACCAAGCGAATAAATCCAAATAAACTCAGAAGCTACTAAACGTCAATTCGTAATAACAACCGGCAACAACTCTGCCGCGATACACAACTGAAGCCCCTCTCTGGATGCAAGCGCACGACCCTTTTATACTCGTAAAATGAAAGGGTAGCATGAACTTTATCGATTTTACAAAACTCTAAAGAATTTCCGAAACTTAAATGCTTAATTTAATTTATAAATCTTATGGGTTTTTTCTAATAGATTTCTAGCAAAAATTTACCGCAAAATTATACAAAAAACTTATTTTGACTTAGTACTTGGGTTTTTAGAACAAATTTTGAAATTAAAATTTGAAGTAAATTCTCTGAATTAAATATTTTGACCAGAATCCCAGGTTTTGAAAACAACCGTGATCTTTAAAATTGTATAAAAAGTCAAAAAATTCCATGTTTTGTCGAAAATCCGCAAAATTCAAAACAAAATTTTCGCTAAAATTTACAAAAATTTATCTAAAAACTAAGCTTTGACTAGAATCTATAAATTTCAAAACAAAATTATTCCGCAAATTCAAGTAATTCCACGAACTTCCAATATTTTGACTTCGCAGGGTTGTTTCACGGGTCTTCTAATTCTCAGAAGTACCCTTCTTGTCGTTTTGGAAAAGGGGAAGTTGACTGTTCGGTTTCTAGAATACTAATCAAGTTACGGGGAGTACTTGATAACTTAATTCAAGTTTAAGTGAAACTTTTCAGTAATCAATGAGTTATCCGATATACGCGGAAAGCAATTCGGAGTCAGCGCTTTCTAACACCCTAACAAATTTTTATAAGTGTATTTATACAGTGTAAATTTTACAAGCGATATACAATAATGTGAAACCGCAGCATCGGCATGCTAGGATCATATACGTGACTGAGTCAGCACTGGTGCAGTACGGTATGTACAGACTTGCAAACGAACACTGAAACTATCTTAGGGGAACAATTACGCAATATATTAAAATATGCACAACATCTAGGCACTGGCTCGCTAAACAAGTTGTCCACTCTCAAAACAGTTTTATTAGAAATGGCAAAAATGAAATCCCCAGGATTGTTCTTTTTACGTCTTAAGTACCCCGATTATTTCGTAATGCAATCGCTCTTCGAGATATGAGTGGGTCGCAAGATCACATATTAAACTGCAACCTGCAATTACAACTGTACCGTACACTGCGAATATTAAGCCACAAGAACATATGCACACGCACATGCCGATATATTAAAATTTTTAACACGCCTAGCATTAGCAACCGCAAAAATAAAAAGATCACCACCATCAACAACAACAAGAATAGTAATTACACAATTTATATACGCACACATACATACAACCACACATTATACATAACATACACACGATATATACACATGCAGATATTCGATATATACATACACATACACACTTACAATTTTTACAGGAAAATTAAAAATGAAAAAAATTTAATAAAAGGGGGAACCCAAAGAAAGCAAAAAAACTAAACACGTAAAACTTAAAAACGAAGGGGTATGTAGTGTAAAATTAAATACTCTAAGTTATAATCGCCCAAAATTAGTGGTAAGGGGGTAGTAATTAAAATTTCTTACCCCCCTGCCAAATGGTTCAAACCCCCATGTAACACAGTGTTTATAAATTATATACCCAAAAGTCACGCACACCCTGTGTACACCCACCTGACAACAGAGTCCCTCCGAATGGCGTATACTTTGTCACATTATCGCACATACAGATGCCACTTTGAATCCGCTTATTGTATAACACAAAGTTGGTTGGAAGGGAATCTGTTAACCGATTTTACAGTCTGTCCGAAGGAACTCTCATTGTCGGCCGCTGTGTCCAAGCAGTGTTCATACCTTCCGTACTCCCTCCGAAGGGACTACTTACCGCCATAAAAGACTAGCTATGTATGCCCTCTGCAAAGTACAAATATCCTAAAAACCGTATTGTTTTGTACCGCCACTGCAAACAAGTGGGTGGACTATTTTTTACAGTCGCGTGGACGGCATAACGTGGATGACCCATTAGGGACAATTGGTATTTATTTACTCTAAGTAGGGTTTAGGGACTTTGTCTGCATATGGACTCATATTATGAATACAGACTCCTATTCATTGGGACACAAAATCAGGACCCCTCTTATTCGGGTCACTACAGTACATGATTTATAACAAATTTTGATATTCACCGATTTTTTACTGTAGTGCACCGAATAAGAGGGGGCAATAAGAGGGAGTCCCAATTTTGAATCTCAAACAATAGGAGTCCGAATCTGTTACAAACGTACAGATCACTACTGTTTTTAAACTTCACTCTCTCTACCGAATATTGTTTCTGTTCAACCTCGTTTTATTCAACTTTCTATTTGTCGAACCCTTTTTCAGTTGAATCAACCATTTTATATTTACACATCTCCCCGAGAGTTTAACTCTTTACCATACCGCCTTGTAGGGTAGACGATGCGACCAAATCTTGTTCTATAATTATTATTATCATCTGAATTAATTCCTGGGTGCTCTGCTAGGTTTTTTGGCCCCAAAATGTCAACGAATTCATTTCGAACGTCTACATTCAGAGTAGAACTCTGGTGATTGTCCGGAATTTTTCGCACATGTGAAACATGCCGTGGTACATGATCAAGTTCAACGGAATATGGTGACGGAATGGCTGTTACTACTTTTTCCTCCCATTGACTAGTACATCGCGCGTTAGGCGGCTTTACATATACCCTTTCACCAACAGTGAACATAGACTTTTTCGTTGAATCATTCGTTACCGGTACCGTTTGAACCAGACTTGGCTGGTAACGACACAGGAGATAAGACGGTACTACATTTTCAAAATTAGGAGTGTTATTGTACCAAAATGTTGCTTTTTCCGGATCAATTTTACTTCGGGCACAAATGCGTTTTATCGTACGATGATTTCGCTCTATTAAGCCATTACCTTGGTGTCTGTATGCGCATGAAAACAACCGCTTGACATTATAAACATCCAGCAAATTGCAAACCTGCCTACTTTTAAACACTGGCTCGTTGTCAGACAGCAATTCCAAAGGCGAACCGCGTTCACAAAAAATGCTTCTAAGATGCTTTACTATTTCTTCAGCAGTATTCCTAGATAATTTCCGCCAAATACAAAACCGTGTACAACAGTCAATAAGTGTCAGATAACAAAATTTATTGTAATATGCAATATCCATGGCTAAGCGTTGCCAGGGATTTGCAGAAACCAAGGTTCCTTTCGCGTACCGTACCGGTGCTGGATCAATTCTGCTACATTCAACACAGTTGTTCAACACTTGTTTAACCGTAGCAGGATTAACATGTTCCATCTGCTGTTTAGCGCAATAAAGCGTTCTATTGAAACCAAGATGGTGTTGCTGGTGTGTTCTGCGCACAGCTTCGTATTCAGGTCCAGTCGATACGAGGCACAAATTTGTTTTTGTCAACCAATGCTTCGGCACTCGCGTCAATTTGTCAGCAATGTTTTCAGCCGATCTGACTTGCTTAACGTCAATTTTTAAACTATAAAGAGTGCACAGTTCCTTGATAATTTGCAGTCTACGCCGTGTTATCATTTCTGTTAAGCCCGATGTATGTATACGTTTCTTGTCATCAAGCGTTGAAGTAAGCCAACCAAGGACTGTCGCTGAATCAGTTATAATAGTCAGAACATTCAAATTCCACTTTATCGCCATGTTAATCCCTTTATAACCGCCTCCAATTCTGCCGTATTAATATGTCCGCCATCTTGTTCCGGTCGTAGCCAAGAACCGTCTTCAACAATGTTTCCATCAATTTCTATGCACGCTCCAATTGCAATGGAACTAGCATCACACCATATGCGACCACAGTTTGTTGTCGAAACACTCCAAGATCCGCCAATTGGATCATGTTCCCCAATTTTTTTCGTCATCTCAGTAAGCAAGTTCATTAGTTCAGCATCATAATCTCATCCCAACCTAAATGCGAACTTTTCCGTTTTAGCAAAGCGCACGCTGGTCGTAGCCATCCTGCAACTGGGAAGTGTCCAATTAGCTTGCCACATAATGCGTACATTTCTCGACGTGTCATTGTTTTGATATTAAGATCAATTGGAATATCTCTGCGCCACAAATATTGTTTGCTCCTACCGCTCCATTTGACTCTCAAACCCAAAATCCTAGCATCGGTCAATACGTTTGCTTATTTGCTTTCCAATCCGTAATTGTTAAGGTGTTGTCGTAGTTCGTAAGGCTTCACGTTTTCACACTTACACACGATATCGTCAATATATGAGTCCGTTTCAGCTGCAATGTTTTTATCTAAACTTAAAACTTTCTGAATAATTGCACTCATAACTTTCGGCGCAATGCTCAGTCCGAATCCCATTCTAGTCATAACGTACGTTTCCCTCTTGTATTTTACAGCTTGATATTTCTGAAGCTCTTGATTAACGTGAATTTGCAAATACGCTTTGTTTAAATCAACAATCGCGGCATTATTTCCCATTTTGCGCCACAGTCGTAATTTTTCTTGACAAACAGCGCTGTTGGATCCAGGATTGCTATTTATGTATTTATTTAAGTCGCGGTAGTCCATAACTGGTCGAACACGTTGTTTCACAGGTTCGTTTTCGCTATCAACGGAATAAATCTTTGAATATCACCGTGAATACTTCTGTCGTACCTCACTAGCCAACCATCGGTAATCCATTTTTGAACTTCGCTATCGAAATTGGCTCGTAGTTCTGAAGCGACACCGTAATTAGCTGGTTTATTTAGCGCAGGCGGAGGAATAGAATTCCATTTCCAAGTTACCGACCAAAATTTACCATTAAATATCGCCGAAAAATCTGAATCTTCAATTATTAAATCACTCGTTTTCGTGTCATTTTCATCGCATTTAGCCAAGTTGCAGCAGTGCACACCAAAATCACTGTCAAAAAACACTCCACCGATCTTTCGAATAAAGTCCATACCTAATATTACGCCGAAATTGTTTGAAAAAAACTGCCCAGAAACTACCAAGGCTTCCACGGACACTGCTGAAGGAGACGTAATATTTAGCGTAATAACCCCCATTGGAGTTATTTTAGAACCATCCATCATTATTAAATTATTTAACCTACTTCTGTTAAGAACTGTTTTTTGAATATTCAAACTTCGAAGATAATTCATAGTTATTACAGTTTTTGAACAACCAGTATCTACTAAACCGTTTGTACATTTCCCCTCTATTGTTATATTCAAATATGGTAAATTTCGTTCTAACATTCCTGGGAGACGTCCAGTAGCGCAGCAAGTGACGCCTCCCCTGGTTCGTTTCCCGCCTTACAGTTCGTTGCAATGTGACCCTGTTTTTGGCACTTGAAACACGTTACTCGGCAGTTACGCTGCAAGTGTCCCTTTCGATTACAACCGTAGCAAATCATTTCGCCACGATTGCGAGAAACTTTTGCAACATTTACCACCGGTTCGGCCGGCCTATCTGCAATGATTGACTTGGCGCACTCAATTAAACAGTTCACCCCAGCAGTAATTCCCTTGAGCGCTTTCACTTGGGCTGCAACGTCAGCAGGTAACCCAGAAACAAATTGACACGCAAGTACCTTTTCGTCTTCGATACCCATTATTGACAGTAGTCGCCGTAAGTCGGCTAAATAAGCATCTACTGTTTCTGCGTAATCGAAACTTCGCATTTTAAACTGTTCGTACGCTTGATGTGGGGTTAACGAGAACGCGCTAAGAAGTGCAGTTCGAACAGCTACGTAGTCCGATTTTTGCCTTTCAGTTAGCTGGTCATAAACAGAAAACGCAGGTCCTCTCAGAAATAAAGGAATAAAACTTGCCAAAGTATCAATATTTTGCAAGTTGGCTACCAACTCCGCTTTTTTCAGCCACTCGTTGACGTCGATTGAACCATCTCCAGAAAACGCTTGAATTACATCAGTAAACCGAATAGACATGCTTTAAATGCCGTAATAGCTTGTGACAAACGTACAGATCACTACTGTTTTTAAACTTCACTCTCTCTACCGAATATTGTTTCTGTTCAATCTCGTTTTATTCAACTTTCTATTTGTCGAACCCTTTTTCAGTTGAATCAACCATTTTATATTCACACAGAATCCCTAACAGAGTCCGTTAAAATAGAGTTCCAAAGTTCTAATTAAAGTCCATGAATGTCAGTTATCCCAAATTGTAGTGCATAAATGTCTCCAGCACCAAATACAGTTGAGTTGGAAACTTTAAAGCATATTTAGTTTTGAAAGTAAATTCTTAAGTACTTATAACCTTGCTTTATCGCTCAAGGTTTTGATACAAGACAAATAAACGTTTAATTAAACAGATAGTTGCAATACCGAATATATCAGTACCAAAGGGCGGGTTAAAAATAAATAACAGTCCGTAACCGAATAAAACAGGGGATTCGCTCTGGTAAGGCCAAATAAATATCAGTCCCCATACTAATTCCGTTCTCTACGCAGTATATACCACAACCGAAAGCCGAAACGGATACCCGTTTACACCCTGTTCAGAGGCATACCATGTGCAGTCGAGTTAATGTTATTTGTATTTCAGTGCATAGCCAGAACATGAGGCTCCAAATCGCAACTGTTCTGCAAACACCTATTAAGTTGTCATGCAATATGACCTTTTGATACAATTGTCACCCAAATAAACATTTAAAGGCTGTGGATTAATTTTTAGAGAAAGGCTCAGGCAAAGGTTTAGCCTTAAGAAAGTCTTCCGAAGTCTAATAGGTCTAAGCTTGTGCCCGAGCCTACATCAAGTTTGTGTAGTGGAGGCTGTAAATGTACACGAACACGAAAAGCTTACACTTAAAGTTTTGATTACGCAACAAAGCATCAGATTCGATTTGATTCATGCATCAGAAACTAGCCAAGGACATGTGAATGTGTTCAATATCTATTTTAGACGTCCGGCCCATGTTTCTTTCAGGGGCGTCCCGTTTTCTCGCGGGACAGGAATAGTGCCGGAGAACAGCTTTTGCTACTTTTGTTTGTGCATACGCGAAGATTATTAAACTTTGTTGTTTTGTGGGTCAGTTAGCACAATAAATTGAGCACGGCCTGTGGAATTTTACATCGTCAATTGACGCATTTTCCTTGCTATTTTACCAGATCATTTAAATTGGCAACGACTGTCCATCAAATATTTCGAATCTGCAGTTAAGGTAACTGCTTTTTATATTTTAAAAAAAATTTAAAAACGAAAAATTTTAGGGCAATGGTTGTAAATGCAATATTTGATAAATACAATTGACGGTGACTCACGTACCAAACTGCACCGTTGGCATTGCTGCACTAAATTTTTAATTTCAAATGACGCATGCTGTAGTAAATATGGTCTTAATTATCGGTTGCTGTGATTTTATTTAACTATTGGCGTGTACTGTAGCGACACAAATAAGAGGGGGTAATAAGAGAGGGGTCCCCATTTTGGTTCCCAATCAATAGGAGTCCGTATTCCTAATAAGAGTCCGTAAGCGGATAGAGTCCCTAAACCCGAATTAGAGTCCATAAATGTCAATTATCAATAAACGTTAAATTCAACGACTAGTTGCAGTATACCAGATATATATCAGTAAAGAATTGTGGCGGAACGTGGGTTAAAAATAAATAACGGTCTGTAACCGAATAACAGGGGGTACTCTCTGGAGAGGCCAAATAAATATCAGCCCCCTCCTCTTATTCGGGTCGCTACAGTATTTATGTTTTAGCTATACAAAAAATTGCAATATCAATAACAACAATTGACGACAGCAGTTAAAATCTTCACACCAGTAACTGTCAAAGTGTATCAGAACATTAATTGACATATACCTGCCGTAAAATTTATAAATTTCGATCGACACATACCGGAAAATATTGAAACTGCTTTAACACTCATCGATGCATGCGTAGAAAATTCTGTTTACTACTCTAAACATAAAACCGGCAGTTGACGGTTCTTGTGCATTTTACTGACAGTAGCCGTCAATTGAAATTTTAAAATAAATAGTAGCACTACTTGCTAAATGGCTAAAGCAAACGTCAATTGACGATGCAAAATTCCACAGGCCGTTCTCATTTTATTGCGGCCAATGCATTAGTTCGGGGGGTGCAGGGGGGGGGCGGTGGGCCCCCTGATAAAATCAATCAACAAAAATAAAGCCGTCCCGTTTTCTATAGCGCTCCCATTTTCCTGTTCCCAAGGAAAGTATATTCTTGCAATGGCTTTCATACGGGGTGCATTGGATGGCCGTTCCCCCCAAATTTCGCTAATTTCCCACTCTCGAATAGACACGGGTCAGACATTGTGACAAAATTAATTTATCGATCCATTCCGCTTCCCCTCCTCGTTGAGAAATTTTCAACTCTACCCGTGTTTTGAACGGAAAAGATAGCATAGTTTTGTGAAAGGTATAAATGCAACTTTGGGGATTCATAGGTGGCGCAATCCCAACTCCGAAAATTTTCGTTCTCCTCTCTCGATCTAAAAAGTTGTGTACAATCTGAAAAGAGTGTGTTTCGTGTACCATTTTCCTGTTTTCCCACCAAATTTGCAGCTGTCCTGTTTTCCCACCTGCAAGAAACAAACTTGTACCGTTTTCTCAACGAAAAATTGTAGCTGTCCCTTTTTCCCGTTTGCCCGATATAGCTTGATCCAATTTCGAAAAATAGCCACTGTCCCGTTTTCCTATTCCTTCGAAATCGAAACAAACCTGTTCGTTTTTCCAGTTTTCTTAGCGAAAAATAGAAGCTGTCCCGTTTTCTCATTTGCACGAAACATGCCTGTCCCACTGTCCCGTTTTCAAAGCGAAAATTTGCAGCTGGCCCGTCTTCCGATTTGTCGGAAACAAACCTGTCATGAGTTTCCAGCAAAAAATGGCAGCTGTCCCATTTTCCCATTTGCCCGAAACAGGCTTGTCCCGTTTTCCCAGCGAAAATCTGCAGTCTCTTTTCCCGTTTTACAGCGAAAAATTGCAGCTGACGCTTTTTCTCATTTGCCAAAGCAAATCTGTCCAGGTTTCTCGTTTTTCCAGCGAAAAATTGCAGCTGTCCCGTCTTCCCATATGCCTGTATTGCTGTCGGCAGGAGTATATGAATTTGCCCCTGTTACTCTTGTGTCTTACTGTCCCGCAGGAAAACGGGACTCTGAGACGAAGCCGACTTTGAAATGAATAAATACGTGAATGTTAGCATTTGCTGCTGACGCACGTCAAACATTTCTGTTATTTTTCACAACAATTTTGTTTGTGGTATAAAACCAGCAAATTATCACTGCTTTTATAATTTCAGGAACATTCTGTTTTGATTCATAATACTTTTTGTTTATTTGTTGTTGGCTTTTTAATTAAATGGAGCGGGCTGTAATGTTGTTTTCTTGAAGCATAAGATAGGGATTGAAGCCTACGTTTTGAGCATGTTCTTTCTTCTGTAAGACGCGGGTTGATATAAACTGAAAACAATTCTTCGAGCAAGTCGGGTAGCTAGAAAACTTTGGACAACTATCAGCTTGAACAACAGTTAATGTGAAATTAGTTATCAGTTTGTAAAAATATAACAGTAAACAATTTTATTTCAAGTTTACATTTCATCAAATTGAAAACTTAACGAAAGATACAAAGCTAGTTGCATTAACTTGGCAGTAGCAAATTAAACTGTTCGTATGTCGCAGACAATATTCTCCAAAAGATTCTTCCATACTTAGGCTGGTAAATATGTTTAAAAATTTTTGTGTTATGACCGTTCAATGCGTAGTGCTGTCAGAAGTTGGCATTTGTTGGAGCTTTGGCTCAGGTGTTTGCATTAGTTGGAACTTTGTGCTCGTGGTTCATTATATATTTAGGTGCAGCGTTTACTGCAAGGTTATAGTTGTATTAAACAAATAGTACACATGGCGTCGTTCTTCGCGTTTTTTGTGGCCTTTTCTTTTGCAGTCCATTTAGCCTCATGTGATAGAATACTTGTGCTTGTGGACACTATGAATACAAAAGAAAGCCATTCGTTATTTTTTCGTAGTTTAACAGGTATGCAGGTTATTTTTATTTTACACTGTAGTTTCCTTGGGTTGCAGGAAACTGTAGCCAAGATCCCACTGGGTTAGGAAAGTTGGAATAATTTGGTTGAGCAGGAAGATTTTACGTTCATAGGTACGTAAGTACCTAGTACGTATATATTATAGACACAAAAGATACCTATGCAAATTGTGAATTGTTTGTGTGTTAGTAGTGTGGTGGAAAAAGAGTCGGAGGTGAGGTCGTTCCACCACTAGACCAAGGCGAGATACGTATATATGCATAGCTGAGTGGGGTTAACTTTATTTGTTTGGAAAATGCGTTATGCTATGCTGGCTAAGTATTTTCTGGGAATGTAATCACTAGTAGTCGACCGGGAAAATATGAACATATCCTGAAATATTAATGTCGAATGTTTTAAATGGAATGTTTTTCAATTCATCATTGAAGCATAACAGTTCTAAATGGAAGGAAATTTCAAAATTATTTGTCTATCTGTAGGGAAGTGGATGAGTGTCAAAATTAATTTACAAGTTATATATACCTTCGTACGTACATGTAGTATGTCGTATTTTAGATAGAGGTCACAAATTGGTATTCAAAATGGCTGATGATAAGGCATTAGCTCTTATCAA
Source organism: Enoplolaimus lenunculus (assembly GCA_030248215.1). Classification (NCBI taxonomy): domain Eukaryota; kingdom Metazoa; phylum Nematoda; class Enoplea; order Enoplida; family Thoracostomopsidae; genus Enoplolaimus; species Enoplolaimus lenunculus. Next base: position 78,011 of record JASANG010001531.1, on the reverse strand, counting down.
GTATGGCGAATTTTTGTACGAACACGTTATTATATTTTCGCCATCTGTAGAAGGTATGCATCTATTGTTGGTTTAAGCTTTATTTTGGCCTAGCAGATGTAACATAACGCCTAGAAATGTGAATAGTTTATTGTCATTTTCTTTCCCATTCGATTTTTGCGCCTGGAATTCTATGACTTGTTTTATTTTTAAACAAATTGGGTTAGATGAGTTCCTTGTTGAAATATTGGTACATAAATGTGTGTGAGTCCAGTATTTGTATTGGTAACTTATAGCTAAATCTACGCTCATAGATCTAAACATATCTTTGAGAAGCAGTTTCATTGTGCTGTTTCGTAAGTATATAATCATAACTGATTTCTAGAATTTGGTGGTAGTGTGAACATTGGCGAATTGACAAGATTTGTTGATGAAGGAGGAAATGTTCTTGTCGCAGCAAATTCCAATATTGGTAATGTTTTGTTTTTGCTTCCGCCTATAATTTTGAGGTATATACGTATAATTTAAAAAATAATAAATTAGTTCTCCCTGTCATTAGTGTTCTGTTTTTCAAATCTCGCTGCATCAAATGCTGCGAATGCGTGAAAACCATGTTGTACATTAGAATTTTCAGTATTTTTTGACGTAGAATCAGTTATGTAATATAGTAACGCATGCTATTTTTAGGCGAAGCTTTACGTGAATTTGCTAGCGAGTGTGGTTTTGAATATGATGAGGAGAAAACATCTGTGATAGATCATTTAAACTATGATATAATCAGTGACGAAGGCAAGGTAAGAGCATAAGTCTGACTGATATTATTTGGAGTTAGTTTTGATAGGAAATTGGGCTTATTGAAAAGTTGACAAAAGTTTGCGATATTCAGTTTTATGATTTTTCACTTCGAGCATTACTAGATTCTCACTGTATGAGCGGTTGCTTCCAAGGCTTGGTGTGTACTTAGTTTGAACTGTTTTTTATTTTCAGCCATTTGTTCGCCAAGAAATAGAAAATGCGAAAGACGTTTAATGAAATCTAAGAGAGCAACTTCAGCACTTGTTGCGAACAATATTTCAAATTTTGCATGTTTAAGTTTGATGTGTGATAGTATTAAATAGTTTTTCAACATTTTAGCATACAACTATTGTGGCTGATTCAAGAAACTTGATTAATGCTGAAATGATCGTCGGATCTAGAAATATCAATCCGATATTATTTAGAGGCGTTGGGTGAGAGTGCTTCTTGGTGTCCTAATTTAACCTGTTTGAAGTTTTTACTTTACAAATTGTATATTCATTTTTAGTTAAAGTTACGAGAAGCAATAACGTTTCGAGAAGCTATGTCACTGCTGGGATAACACCTTAATCAGGCATAAAAGCGATCTTTACGCTTCTGACTTTAAAATCCTACAGAGCAAGCATTAGATTTCTATTGTTTTTAAGTATTACATACAAAATTGGACAGGTTTTATGTCTAATTATACTTTTTAGACGTTTCTAGTGTGAATATTGATGTCTAAATTATTTAATTAACAATTGTTATTATTTTGAAGGTGTTCCTGTGAATAAACATACATAGTCTTTTTGATTACAGTTTGATTACGGACCGCAGTAATCCACTCACGCTAGAAGTGCTAACAGCTGATTCATCGGCGTATTCATTTCATCCGGACAATGCTATAGACGAAGTAAGACATTTTGGTGGTGCGTTATATCAGAGTAACGCTATATATAAACATTATGAATAGGGTTTCGCAATTAGATTGCGAGAAAGCAGTTGTTTTTAGTAGAATCTGTTACAGTCAAAACACGACAAGGCAGGGCAGCGAACCTTTGTTGTCTGCAGAATCTGTACGCAACCTTTCTCTTGATACTGCGCTTTATTAAAATCGGGTTCAACAGGAATATAATTGAACATGTGCTGTAATTTTGAAAGTGTAAATTGTTATACGATTTTTACAGTATCCCCATGCAGTTGGTAAAGGCACTATTCTGATAGGTGCTCTCCAAGCACGCAATAACGCGCGAATTGTGTTCAGTGGTAGTTTAGATATGTTTTCTGATGAATTTGTCAACGCGCCGTTGCAGAAGTATGGAAGCACTAAAAGGTAAAGCGAAGATAGTTAACCCTGTTTCTCGTCTAGATTCAAAATCAAAGCATAAAGTATCGTAATGTCCTTGAGCTGCAAAATAGTACACCGCTTAGCTACAAATAATAGCGCATTATATGAGTGCTGAAATTTTAGCCAGGTGTTGCTTTTATTATATAAATTACGAATTAAGAAGTTTTGATAGTGGCGCCGGTTGAAGTATTGTCCTAGTATTCTGTTGAAGATTGCGAACCCCACTAAAGAATAGCAACGTAAGTATTAGTATTGCTATTGATATTTTAGAAGATCTTCATGACATTAATTGAAGATAAAACTATTCATCAGTGCTGAATATAGTAGTATGAATCAGAGCAGTTTGTTGGTTTTTCTGATTTTGAATTAACTGATCTGATTTTGTCATTAACAGATATGATTTGAGTGGCAATCGCGCGCTAATAAACGCGATATCTCAATGGGTATTCAAAGAAAAGGGCGTCATTCGTGTGAAATCTACTGAGCATCACTTGAAAGGTGGCTCAAAAACGCCGCCACGGTATTATACGATCATGCAGAATGTGGTTAGTTTTTTCTGTCAAGTGAGATGTACTTTGGTCAAAAAATTATGATTGCAAAATTTTGTCAACCAGTATGTTTTCATTGGGTCCTTTGCGCGACCCTGTGTTGACTGTTGATAATCTTAATTTGAATATTTCTGAGAGGAGCTTGTGCGTAATTGTAGGTGCCTTCTTTGTTCTTTATTTCTCACTATTATTATTTTTTTATTTTGGGTAAATATTCGATGGTAAGCGCTAACCTTACGGGTACAACGCTGTAGGCAGGTAACGGTTGTAAGAAGAATTTACTATTATATGATTTACGTAGATAATCTGGCATAGAAATATTTTGTACGTATTTAAGATACGGCAATTTCTTATACATAGAGATTAAACATTTAGGGTGGCGCTAGTACGATACCGAATGCTGACAGACGGCTCCGTAGCATAAGTATAGCACCACCCTTCTAGGCGTTATACGTTTTAAAAAAATTTTATTGCCGCCCGGCGCAGTGTCAGTGTGGGTTACCGTGCGTGAGAAATTTGAAATAGTTGAAAGTTGGTTTAGAGTTACAAGACTTGTCACGTGGTACCATCGGCTGAGTTCGGAACACATATTGACCTACTTCTATAGTTTTTGCTAAACACTTCAAACGTATTTGCTTTGCTGTTCAAAGGTGGCCGAAACTCAAATGTTATTGTGTTTAACTGCATGCTTTGTTTAGAGTTATTCAATTGAGATTGAAGAATTGCGTGGCGGTAAATGGGAACCGTATCATGCGGATGACGTACAACTAGAGTTTGTCCGTATTGATCCATTTGTTCGAACTGATTTAAAGGAGAAAAGTTAGTGTTTTTGATACATTTTTCGACGAATACAATAAACCACGGAACAAAATAGGTAATTATTTTATGTCAGATTAATATTTCACAAATACTGTATGGTTTAATCGTTTAAAGATCTGTCAAAATTGCCGCGAGGCTCATGAAATAAACTTTATATTGCTTTCAAGGTTAGAAAAAACCAAAATGACGTTACAAATGTGCAATGAACTTTTTTTACATCAATTAGTTTATGTGGAATGAGTAGTTAGTTTTCTGTTTGTGTGATATTTTTTATTAATTTATCCTATTTTACCCGCACGTTATTCCCATTTCAACTGAAATCTGGCTTGGCGCAGTTGCTTTGCTATGGTTATAATTGTTTGTCAGCGATCTACACAACTAATCACTTGGCCATTTTAATTATAATCATGTACACTAAGCATAAGTGGAAGCATAAACCTAAGCGTAAACCTAACCCTAAACGTAAGCCTCAGCCTACATTCATTGTCTTGCAGTTAGCAGGTCTTTATAATAAATATCGGCCAGTACGCTTATAGTTTTGGTTTCAGATGGCAAGTTCACGGCTAACTTTAAAATCCCTGATGTTTACGGTGTGTACAAATTCCTCGTGGACTACAAACGCATCGGTTATACATTCCTCTTCAGCTCAACACAGGTGAGAAGCAGCAAAGCTAAAATCAATTGTTTCGTAACATCAATGATCATCATAAGACAGCGGGATAAAATATCACGTAAACAGGTGTACACTGGTTTGAGTACTGTTAAGTAACATTCCGTCGGCAGGGTCAGCATTCTCAAAAGTGTTTTGTACGTACCGCCACACTACGTTACGTGGGGTTTAGTTAATATGACTTAAGCGGAAGCGAATTTGAAATGGTGTAAGTCGGCTAAGTTTTTGATGCATTGATTTAAAATACGCAACTTGTTACCGGTCAAATACAGATTCTAGTTGTGAAGTCTCATTTCTTTGCTTGGATTTGATTGCAGGTATCTGTTAGGCCACTAGAACACACGCAGTACGAACGTTTTCTGCCTTCTGCGTATCCATACTATATATCTGCGTTCAGTATGATGTTTGGCGTATTTCTTCTATCGTGTGTCTTTCTACACTACAAAGATCCTGGTGACCGAAAGAAAGTGGAGTAGCGTTATTCAAATGCCGACCATATTAATTAGGTTTGTTACAGTAATGGCCGTTTACGTTTTTTGTTACTTTACAAGTAATGAACGAACAATATCTGTCTAGAATTTTTGAATAGTTGGTTTTGGATGCGTTGGTACGAGAAAAATATCTGAAGAATACGCAGCTTTGTGTTTGTGTTTCATCGCATGTGTTAGTATAGCTTACTTTAAGTTTTTGAAAACACGAGATTTTATTTTTAAAATGCTTAAAATATACAATGTTTTATTGTCGAACCTAAGCATTTTCCGTCAGCCAGTCGTGTGCGACTTTCTTGCATTTTAAATTGCACTAGACCTTATGAGCAGTTATTTGACATTTTCTGTACTTTTTATGCACAAGTTTAGTGTAAACAAAAGGTGTGACGTCGCACCTTGTATTGTATTTGCTATATAGTTGCTTACGTGTCTGTCGATTTTTTACCATGCCAGATGCCCAGAATATGATCTAGCCATTCTTGTTGTTAGTTTTGTTTTTGCTTTGCATTGCTTAGGATTAGTGTAAACGACTGTCCTGTGATATACATGCTGAAAACGACAGTGTATAAACGTAATTGATATTTTACGATTGTATTGTTTGACTGATTTAAGGTGACTCCTTGCAACAGGAGAACGTGGTCATAAGTGTATACTCAAATTGTCAGACAATACATTATAATTATAACGCAGTTTGGATTTAGAATTATGTATCAAAATCTGATTCTGAGTTTTAATTTCGTTTTTTCTATAAATTCCATAAATGCTGTTCGTTCATTTATTGTTGAGCGTTACGTTATTTATGATATCTGTTACTTTTGTCTATTAAAATGTGGATATTTTGTATATTTGAGCTCTGAAAGTTATATCGCTTCATGCAAGCGGATAGTAAAAATCGCTGTTACTTTGAGGGGTGAATCAATGTAAACAGTGCCGTAACAGCAGTATAAACGTTTTACGGCCAATGTTACGTTTATAGGCGCACCGTTTTCTAGCGTAATAGCCCGTGTGATCAATCTGAACACATTACGTGCAGATGGAAAAATAGAACCGCCTTGCTTCGCGGAAATGAGGAAACGGGGCATTTTGTTTCGTTGGGCAAATGGTAAAAGGGACAGCTGCAAATTTTTCCTGGAAACGGAACAGCTGCTAATTTTCCCTGGGAAACGGGACAGCTGCAGATTTTCGCATTGAAAACAGAACAATGGGACTGGCCTGTTTCGGGCAAATGGACAAACAGGACAGTTAAATTTTTCATTGATAAAATGGGATAGGTATGTTTTGTGCAAATTTGAAAACGGAATAGCTGCAAATTTTTGCCTGGAGACCGGGACAATGGGACAAATCAAAATTCTTTTCAGATTGTACACAATTTTTTAGAAAAAAGGAAACTAAGATTTTCGTAGTGGTTGTGACTCCTGTCACTCCTCTCTTACTTGCTGTTTTGGCAGCCGCAGCAAACTTGCATATCACTGCATTTAGATGCGGAATGGATCGAAAACTTAATTTTAATCACAATGCCTGGTCCGATTCTATTCGAGAGTGGTGCGCCAGCCAATTGGGGGGAAGACCCCCAATGCCCCGGTATGTGATTGCCCTTGCAACAATATGCTCTCTTTGGGAAACGGCAAAATGTTGGAGCTATATCTTTTCGCACGAAAAACGGAAAATGTGAGAGCAATATTTTTGTTGAGATTGATTTTATCAGGTGTTAAGCGACCCCTGCACTTGCAGGAAGGGTCCTAGAGTCAGTTTAAGCATTAAACTAATTTTTTGCTTTGGCCTAGGCTGAGGAATATTCTCATCCATACGCTTAGGCTTTAAGGCTTAGGAATATGCTTATACTACTGTTCCGGCCCTGTTCTATACATGGGCCCAAACCAATTGCTGTTCTCCGGCACTATTGCTGACCTGTGGGAAAACGGAACGCCCCTGAACGTAACATGGGCCAACATTACTCAGCTTAAGCCTCAGTTTGTGATTACATCTACTTCAATACAATGCATTGATATGTTGAAAACCAAAAGTTTTACTTCCATTTTCAATAGCAATATCAGTTCAATCATCCTCCAAATATAATTCTAGGTGCTGTTCAGTATCGTACTCGATGGGATTTGAGGTTACACGTTTCACTGGCTTGTCCTCAGTCCCACCCGTAGTCGGAAACTGCCAAACCGTCGAACATAAAGGTTCTTCACGTGGTCGGCAAATCATATACGCTATTCCAGGTATAGCGAATAAATTGAAAACAATGATGCCAATGAGAACAGGGACAGTACCTTCAGGAACAGCCGAAAGTTTTCTGTAATTGAATTTATACCAGAAAATTCAAGGTGGGCTCGGGCAATCGTTTTCGGTACGTAAGCATTATGATGACTACCAGTGTTGTATATATAATTGACATAAAATATTTACGAAGGAATCGTGCCAAAAGTATGAACGCAGTTTTTAACTTTACCAATTTAAAACAGCATCTTTCAAAACGGTTTATAAGTGAAAAAACTCTAAAATGAATCGAAACGCATTGGCATTCATTAAGCGATCAACAACGTATTTATGCTGCCTTTTTTCAAAAACCCATATGGTTTCATTATGTCCTTCGTCAGCACCAATTAAGATGTTGTGAAAATTTGTAGTACGGTTCGCTTCCATTTCCGGTTCCGTGACAGAAATAACGGGAGTTATGTTCTTTTTACTTTCAAAATTAATTATAAATCACGAATGTATCTCGCAACGTTTTGGTGACAGATATGCTGCAATTGTTCGAAATGAAATAACAGTTACAAAATTCACCCAAAATCTTAAATTTTGATGCATCCGCCATTTTTACTGTAAAAAATTTAGAGAGACCGGTGAATTAATACACGCCTCGATTATGTTGGTAGAATAACATTTTTTAAACTTATTCTTCAATATCCGTTTTCCGTTTCCGTTATTTTTGCTATCCGTTTACACCCTGATATATAATTGCTCACTCACGACCAGGGTGTAACCGGATAATCGTTTGCGGCAAAAATCTGTGTCCCTTTACGTTATAGAAATACGGGAAATTCTGTTATCTTTATGACCAAAATTAGCTGAAAATTACAAATATTTCGCCATTTTTTATTACAATACGCTACAATTGTTCGATATTAAAAGTGGAAATTAGGAAATTTATCCAAAATCTTAATAATTTCGGTGCATCCGCTATTTTTCTTTAAATTTTTACAAAGCCCGATGAATATTTCCATGCCTCAGTTGTGGTGACAATAAATGAAACATCTTTGAAACATTTATACTTCAATATCCGTGTTCCGTTTATGTTATTTTGATCACTATCTGTATGCGTTATTTTTGCTATTCGTTTACACCCTGCTCACGACACATACTGTTTAACAAGTACTGGCTACGGAGTTCAAAAATGTTGGTGAAATTTAAAATTTGTAATGAAAAGTATAAAAGTCTACTTTAAAGCCTGCAGACAAGGGAATTGGTCTTCGCGTCCTGAATCAAACCATTGTTCAGCATGTCGTTTGCACAAATAATACTGTCCGTTTGCCATGTCGCAATCAATTGCGCAAACGTTCAAACTAAAAAACTAAACAAATTTAACAATTCTTTTATGAATGTGTTAAACACAGAGTATATACTTGAGAGTAGAAATTGCCAAAGAGTTAGCATAGCTACACACAGAAATCCTTCATGAGTTTTTGGTCAAACAGGGCCCATGTAGACATCAGGGACGGACCGTTATTCTGGGGTGGTGCGATAGAGTAAGTTTAAGCTTTAGTCTAATTTTTTGGTTAGGTTAGACATAGGCTTAAAAAGTCGCTTATACTACTGTTACGGCCCTACTCGACATAATTTTACGGCTGCGGCAGGGTGCAGTTTACAGTAACGAAATTTTGAAAATAATCTTTTGTTATTGGCAGGAAAGAAAAGTCGTCTGATGTATAATACATGGCTTGTCCTGCATTCTCTGTTGGATATACAGTTGCTCTCATCTTCATGTTATCCTAAAATAATTTTGCAATTGATGTTAATCTTCAAAAATCAGCCAATATAGTTTAATTCCTAAAACATATACACATTTTTAACTTTACCTTTGACGGGATTCCAGTGTATCGTAGGTATCTGAAAATATTTCTAACAAGCAGACACTAAAAGACGCGCAGACACGGGTATAATTTTCGCGCTAGTAAAAGTTCTAGGTACGCTGAAAGACTTTAAAATCACGCTTAGAAACCTGAAATGTACAAACGACATTGCAAAACATCGGATTTAAACTAATATATGTCACACCAGCATGATTTTGAATGTGCTTAGTTTATATATTTGTTCTGTGGGGAGATTTTTCAGAACCGAAATAAAAAACCTGTTATCTTTATTAATATAACCCTAACTAAAACAAAAACTTTACCGAACACATCTATATTTCACGTGGCATTTGAATTTTCACTGCATCATATGTGGATTCAATTTTGTTAGGATTTATTTCTGGTATATTTTCTCTATCACCGGTTTCTCGTACTTTTCACATCCGGTTGAAACCTGGATATTACAGTTTCGTAACGACAGAATAGTAATTATTTTACAAGAAACTCACAACGGACAACGAAATTTGGATCATCAGTTTCGTGATACTCCTTATTGACAATACCAGGATCTAACAGGAACACGTATCCGGGATATTGTTCGTTTGTATTAGCATCTGGTTCACAGTCACTAACTGCAAATTCGTCTTCTTGCAACAAATCCTTTGTGATCACCTGTGGGATCCTCATCTCATGAGCCACGGACTTGCCAGTCATTTTTCTATGCACTTTCGTGTTCCACTGTATCATTTCATCAATTTCTGTATTATTCACACCAAAATCGACACCGATAAATCTAGATTGAGTGCTGGCGAAATGAATGTTATCGTATAAGACAACGACAAATGAGTAAAAGTGACCGTAACATAACACCAGCTGAAATGAATCTTTGTATGGGACTGTAATTTCTCTGAAACGATGAATGTGCAAAAGGAACAATTCACTGTCATCAAGTTATCGCAAAGGATTGCGGGATATTATACTTTCTGAGGACCGGCGCGCGTGCATAAAACTATATTCTATACTGTAATTTGTATGGATTTAATTAACAGAATGAGTTGAAACAATTCAGAGTTATGAGTTTTCATAGTCGTAACACAGACTTAGTGATTAACCCTTTCTGAGTTAAAATCAACTCACTGGAATTTGCAGTGAATACAAAGTTTCGCCAATGTATAGCATAGTGCCGTAACAGTAGTATAAGCATCTAAGGCTAAGATTTAGCGTAAGAATAAGCTTATACCTAAACCCAAGCATAATATATCTAAAGCTTAAGCTTACTCTACGGCAGTGCCGCAGAAAAACGTTTTGCTCCTGGTATTTACATGGGTCAAAAATATTAATTGCTCACTTTCAAATTTGACCTAATGATACGGATTTAACTGATTTCGCTCCACCAGAGATTGCATAACTTCATCTGAGTCGAGGTTAACTTGTACCGAATGGTAGTCTGGTAAATCTTCGATCTACTCAGTATTTTTTGCATAGTGTAAAATATACTATGACTGAAAACACATGGGCGATGTTAGCTTTATGACCTTAAATGCAGATGAAACATATTCCTGAACCTAAGGCCATGTCTATACGCTGAAAAAAATGTAAGCTTAAGCCTAAGCCTAAGCAAAAACAGTCTAAAATATAAATGTACTTTTTTGCAGTCCCATCAGGAAACAGGGTGGCCGTATAAGGAACACGGGCTAAACTTACGATGCCCAAAAGAAATTTTTCCACGTTATCACTAAGGCACGGTTAATATGAAATGCTGATATTACAGGCCAGCGCGTCTTATGACGTCTTGTGTACACGTCATCGCAGTATTGCAGATCCTGAGTGAACATAAAAAAATGTAGCATTTTAGCTTTAGGGGTAGAACTATTATTTTTACTAATCGTGTTGTTTTGTTGTGGAACAAAACCGGCAAAAGTTTTAATCAAAACAAAACAGCATTGTTTTGGAACGTTCTAAAATAGAACGGGATTCATACTACAATGGGGTAGCAAGAGTACCTTTTGCATTTTCCCTTCGGGGCTGCCGCCCCACTGAACACTTGCAATTTAAGATGTAAGAACCATAAACAGGATGATAAGCTACCGCCCCAAGCCCCCCGCACTAAGCGGTTTGCGTTCTTGACCGCTAAAACACAATCTAAAAGTACATCACTGGAAATTTTAACTGTTTCAATACTAAAAATTGCTCAGTGCGAACGGTTGCGGAGCGGTAACCCTCGTCTTACATGTTTAGCAGCCTCCCTCAGAACGTATTAATGAATTTTTTATGGAGGAGTAAAAAAAGTGCTATAGTCCACAAAATGAATAATACTCAATTAGATTTGGACTTATACAGAAGACTAACTACATTTTTACGCAGCAAAACTGTTGCTTAAAGCAAGCTCTTTCACCTTTGAAGTTGCTTTTTTCCTTTGAATGAGTGTCGTTATAGAGAACATGTTCCATATTTAAACTACTTAAATAGGTCCTTCTATACTATAGGCATTTTACATACACAAATACAGTGTTGAACAACATACACCTATGCGTAAGACAGGGTGCAACCGGAATTCCGGTTCCGGTTCCGGCATTTTTTCACCTTCCGGTTCCGGTTCCGGTAAATTTTTACCGGATTTAAAAATTCCGGTGTTATAATTTGGCCGTTTTTTTAACTTTGCTAATCTTTAAGAATCTCTTTAGAAAGCCACTTGTATTCCGAATATAAGCCATTGATGGTGGATTTCACTTCAGTCGACGACGAAAATCTAAAATACAACAAATAAAATAAATATCTATGTTCGACTAAGGTTATTTCACAAATAATAGAGCAAAAAATAAGATTAAAACGAAATTTTTGGTGAAATGCATTTTTCACTTTCCGGTTCCGGTTCCGTAAAATTTTCAAATTCCGGTTCCGGTTCCGGTAAATTGTAATTCCGGTTGCACCCTGGCGTAAGACAAAATTTCTGAAAGACGTGAAAAAACCCCTCGAGATGAAACATTAAGCTCTTATAGCTGAGCGCTTATCGTAAATGTCTCCACCCGCGAGCTCAGGGTTCGAATCCTAGTTTGAAACTTTAGGTTCACGTTATAACCGGGCAGCTTGGGACACGTTTTGTCCCTATTAGCCTATTGGGCAACATTTTGTCTGCTCACAGACTCTATATCATATTCAAAGTCGTATTTGTCTGCTATCATCATGTGTAGATCACCTTTTGTTCTTCAATATCATATGATGTTCGACGTATTGTCAGCGAATATTATATGATATATTTTCAAATGTCTGCATACTTGAGGTAACATACCCAAATTGTCCTGTTGAATATCATATGCTACTAGAATTTGAAAATTGAATTTTTGAATTATGGCACTGTTTTTGTAATCGATTTTGTGTCGGAAATGGCTGTGCAGGCGTGTATTTGGTATTTTAAGCACATCTGTACCTCTGCCGTCTGACTTTCCATTAATCCATTAGAATCAATGTTTACACTGTTTTGCTGAATATCATATGATATTCTTTGTAATTTTGGAATATCATACGACATTCGCATTAATGTCCGTTAGTATCACGTGACATACTATCTCTTGTACAGATTGATCTTCTGAGAGAGGTGCTCTGTTAGTAAATGTCATATGACATTCGAATTTTATCTGTTCACCCGATATGAGTGCTCGAATTTTAACGTGACGTCGATTCAACATGGGACAAGCCGTGTCCCGCCTGCCCCGGTTATAACGTGAATCCCGCATTAATACCATATTATAATAGAAAACGTTCCTACAGTAAAGGGTTAATATATAGCAAACCACAACTATATATATAGGTACGAGGTTCGATAAGGGAACATATCGCTGTAAACGTATTCTACTATTACAAAAACCAATTTTGGCAAAACGAAAAAATTGCACAATTGCAAAATGTTTTGATACCCAAAATATTAAGTCTCTCTGGAATCTGTGTAAGCTGTTTGAAATCAACACGGACTGAAATACTACTAATATTAACGTACGTATCTCCAGTTGCTATCACGAAATAGAACCAGTGCATCATCAGTGTCACCAACCGGCGGTGGAACTAAATCAGTCCATAATGCCGCAATTAGAGGTGGTCTGTCATATGAACGACAATGTGGAAGAGCACGTTCTTCTAATGCTTCTTGAAACGTTACAACACCTACCAGCCAGAAAGGATAAAACCTGTTTCAGTCAAAAACTGATGATAAACCGTGTGGTTCGCTTTATATGAATATTTCACTGATTTCATAGTATAAATAAACATATCGCGGAGACATATTAGGCCTCTTAACTGATATTAAAACCTAAATGTTAGTCTTATCAACGCTTTATTGCAAAGAGCCATTGAGTGGCGCTATAAGTACTTTTTGAAAATTAATTTCCAGGGTCGCCCGTCGTCGTGCGTAGCAGTATCGTACGCGGGCTAAATAGCCTGAGGGGGCCACTTGGAAGAATTTTGCGCCCCCCCCCGTAGAAAATTTTTAACCTTGCTTGTATTGTCATCGAAAACCATTGTATGCCCTCCTGAAAAATGTTTAGCCCCCTAGCAAGGTGAGCTAAACATGTGCTTGCTCGTCCGTGATGGCCAAGGAAGACGCCACACGACAAGTATAGCGCCACCTTTGGGCTTCCTGCATCACAACCCCTATTTTGCTCACCGTTCAAATTTATCCAAAGCCTATCGTAACAAACACCAGCAAATGGAACTCGCTCAGTCAATTGTATACCGTTTTTCAGGCGTATATCCTTTTTATGGATAGTTCCATTTTGGCTGTGATATAGCACAATATCACACGAACTGATGCTGCCATGTGCTCTAAAATTGAGAACGTGTCAATCAAACCACGATTCGATGGCCGACACAGAAAACGTTAAAAACGTCAAAACCTTTCACCGTCTGCGTGTCTGATGTTACGCTGTACTTTTCGTCGCGAACATTTTGAACTACGATTTGCTTTCTAGTCATTTAACTAAAACTAGCTGTTGTATCATAAGCATATGCTGCCGACAAGCATACATACAAATCCTAATGCTGCGGCAGATCCAGAATATTTAAGATGTGAAATACCGCACGCGCTATATATAACGCATACTGTAGTAACCCGAATAAAAGGGTGGACTGATATTTAGTTGGCCTGTCGACAGGGAACCCCTTAAACATGAACAGTCGTGCATATATTACGAACGTATTTTATCATCAGGCTGCCAAGACCGTTGAAACTGCCAGATTTAACCGGATGTTTGTGAAAGATCTAATATTGAGCAGAGCGACTTTTTAGCGAAACTACGAATCTCATTAAGTATATATTAATTACATTTTGTGACTAAAACCAATGATCGTGCATCTATAGGGTACCTGTGCATTTTGCCCTGTATTTAAAGTTAAGGCGTAAGCTTATTAGGCTTTAGACAATTGTTTTACTTTGGCTAAGGGTTTGGCTTACGCCTAGCATTAGGTATACGGGCATTCTTACGATTAGGCTTAGATTTTGGTTTAGGCTTAGAAATACGCTTATACTACTGTTACAATTCTGTTCTATACACTCGCTACTGCGACTAACGGAAACCCGGTACGCTAAGTGTCAGAAGCTCACCGCATTCTCCTATATACACAATGTACATTTATACGCAATTCAAACTTACATCAGCCTAGTTCTGTTATAATCTTTAATTGCAACGTGCAACAATCCTGATTTTTGTTGTGCCGATGAGCTCAATAAATTAAAAACATAAAGCGAAATTGTATATGAAACAACATAGCGAAATTGCGCATTGCAGCCAGAAAAATAACTACATGTGGACTTCACATCAGAGGGGGTCATGAGAGCTAACTGAAGTTGAATGTTCAGCTACAATTTACAACACTAACAATAAGGTCACGTTTATTTGCGATGTTTCACATCAACTCTACGTTTTGATCTTTACACATTCCTTTAAACGAACATTGAAAATGGTTAGGTTAAGTGTTGTTAAAGTTTTATTAACTATTAAGATTTATGTGTGTTAACTAGTTAGCCGGTTTTGCACAATGCGCAAAAGCTAGCGAAACGACAACAATCTGCATGCAAAATATCTCCACAGAACAATCACATTTCTGTTCTAAGCAAACACTGTAAATACAGTAATGCTGGAAAGTTGCCTAAAATACGTATGGGGCATTCCAGCTTTAATTAAATAGATGGAATTAATGGTTTGCCTTAACTGATTAAAAAGTTTCAAATGCTAAAAATTCCTATGACGGCTCGCTTGGTCTGAAAAATGTTTGTCAAGATTTGAGTGCTTTTCCCCACTCAAGAACCGGTATACAGAAGCCGCGTCTTGTAAACTTTAAACCTCAACTGACCAACATCTCAAATCTCATATGAATTTTTAGTAACAGTGAAAATGTCTCATACGGTTTTTTATATCTACCAAATCTGATTTGCCAAGAGTCAACGAAAGATATAGCGACATCAGAAAACGTATTGAAATAATTGTGAATATTGTGCGATTATTTATATGATTAGGACACAAGCTAAAATTGAAACACGATCTTGCTTTGTCAAATATCGCAAAAGCTAAATATAACAAAACGACGAAAAGTTTAATGAAAAAAATTAACACAAAAAATATAAAAGTCAACCAAAAACAGTACAAGGAACCCATATAAAACTATATGAAACTGGCATAAACGCAAAAAGCCAAACATCTAAAACGGAACTAAAGTACAGCATGCTTAATTGCATTTTGTACTGTCAGCAAAGGAACGCGAATAAATACTTAACCATTTGCTTCACAATTTAACGTATACCATGTTCAGAATCACAATAGTGCGTGCTTTAAGAGTTGTAATTGATTGAACTTAACACATAGGAAATACAGTTCTTATATAATGCAAAATATTTCGATATAGGGTTCATGTAAAGATAGACAGTGGCAGAAAGTTTTTCCGCGGTCCAGAAATTATGCTTTAGCTTTATACTATTTTTTGGTTAGGCCTACGCTTAGGCTTCGGCTTAAAATACTAAGCTAATTTTTATGCCACGGCTTAGGTTTGGCAATATGCTAATGCTACTGTTACGTCCTTGTTCTATATATTGGCCCAATATAAATACTTAACACCGCAATAGGCGCAATTTCCACTCGTAAAAGTTATGCAAAAGAGTACGACCATTTGAATTGTATTATAAATATCAATAGTGTATTACAAAAACAACAAAATCATTTTTCACTCACGATCCAGGTAACAGTCTTTTTTTCTTGTGTTTGCTCTTAACAGCCGCAGATACCCATTGTTTACCTCGCTTGTTTGACTTAGAAGACCGGCTTCCCTTATTAGCTCCGCGGTCCTTAGGACAACCCTGACTCGTTGTGCTTAAATCAACCAGCTCTGGTTCAGTTGAATGGAACGTATAACGCGAAGGATGAAAATAAGTTGAATTATTGCCAGTTACAGTATCTTGTGCGTTTAAGTTAATTCCGTTCGAAGTAGGACAAGTGGAACCGTGAGAAACAGACGAACGAAACGGAACATATTGATTGCATACGTCTGCAAGTGCGTTTCGAAATTCGACGAGTTTCAGTTCTAGTCCGGCTATTGCGGCATTAGCGTCCTGGTAATGTAAAAAAACTCGTTTAACAACGTAGTCAAATTCAGAGACTATTGTTTTTTGAAAATGTCCTGAAAATGTCAGTAACGCCTACCACCATTTAGCAGTCTTTCTATCCACACTGTAGCTTGGAAATTATGCACCGTAGACAGTATAAAACTCGGCTGGGCCACAAATTGTGTCGTAGCCCAGGGATAACCATCAATTGTTAGAAATTTGGCGAGTTTCTGTTCTATAGTGGTCTAACAAACATTACAATAAACAAATTCAGGAGCCACTGTTTTGAAAACGTTCGGAATATAACTGCAACATAATATAGCCAGTTAGTAATACATTTTAGAACAGACGAAATATAGACGAGGTTCTTCAAGAAAACAGCGACGATAGATTGATAACCAAACAAATGATGATTCGTAAGAAACGAGCGATGTTTAGGCGAGGTTCAGTGGGTATAAGATAGTCTAGGTTTTGTGTTAAATTCTGAATTAAATCAAATTTTAAAGTATTTACTGAATAATATTGAGCTGGTTACCGGAATGAAAAAGGCGGATAAACTCTGCCGCTTTGCATCTTGATTTTCAATCAACACCATGGCCGAGGCTACGCACGCCTCGCAAGCAAGACTCAATAAAGGCCCCCTAGGAAATCATTAAACTTCTATATTATCTACCCGGGTCATATTATTGATCACGAAGGTGCCGTTTAGTTGGCAGATGCTCTGTCCAAAAGGAAATACTTCAGTTATTATTCTAGTCGAACATATTTTGCCAACAGCTACATATTCAATGTTTTAGAGCGTCTAAACGCCTTGGAATGGTCAGAATGTAGACTACATTTCTGTGAGTGCACTAATAAGTTTACCGAGTCACTCGGAGTGAGACAACCTGACGAAGCCAGGTTTTGTACGGAGATACAGGGTTCTGGCCTCGGCATTGATTAACACATGCAGTCAAAGACTTCGAAATTGCTACAAACATTTGCATATTTTAGCTAAATATGGCTACCTGCAACTCTCGTTGAATATATACGACAGGCTGAGTATTTGATTCCGCTTGATCGTACGTTTTTTGAAGCTGCTTAATTTTTGCTTCATACTGAAAACGTAACAGAACATTGTCTATAAACTAAAAATTAACGTAGTACCACCACATTGAGCCGTTCAAACAAGCGTTGCCGTTTACGTACATTGCGCGTATCTAAAATTACACTGGCTCAACGTTAAATGCAGAGATTTATATAATTTACACTGTTAATTCCAATAAGTTGATTAATCCATTCAGCTAGCTAGTTAGTTTTTTATGAGGTAATAACAGTAAACAACTCAATTTGAGTTCGGTTGATTCTCACTCTGAGTTGTGTTGATTCAGTGTCAGTTAATAAGTTAACTCAAAATAAGTTGATGAAGTCAAAATTCTGAGTTTGGATATTCCAAACCCAGACTAAGTGATCCATCTCATTTAGAGTTGTGTAAACTGCGTTCATATTGCCCTGAAATTCTGATATCCGATATTCTAAGGTTAACACGTCAAGGCACGCGTATGACAACAGAAACTTCACCAAAAAGTGATTTTCAAAACTCGAAGTATATTTCAAAATATATTTCGAGAATGGTCTACATGGTACAGTAAAAAAGAGTCTGGAAAAAGGGTTGTTATCACAAACTAGCTAGAGGCCCTCTTGACAATTTTCTAAATTCGCGTACAATTCTGCCATCACCCGTTGTGTTAAAAATATGAAAATGACAAAACGTACTAATGTTATTTGACTACTAAACTATAAAAATAAGCAAAAGACAAAACATACTAATGTTATTTGATTACTAAACTATAAAAATAAGCAAAAGACAAAACATACTAATGTTATTTGACTACTAAACTATAAAAATAAGTAAAAGACAAAACATACTAATGTTATTTGACTACTAAAATATAAAAATAAGTAAAAGACAAAACAAACTAATGTTATTTGACTACTAAACTATAATATTAAGTGAAAGACAAAACATACTAATGTTATTTGACTACTAAACTATAAAAATAAGTAAAAGACAAAACATACTAATGTTACTTGACTACTAAACTATCGCGATTATAATGTTTTCTTACTTCATGTCGTAAAGTTTCTAAGCTTAAATGATACGCATGATCTGCTTCTGCGGAGACTCGTTGTTGTTCTCTGAGTTGCGTATCCAGTTCTAATATGCGGCATTCGAGTGTGTTGAAGCGTTCATCTCCTGAAAATTTTGTACTTCAAACTGTGAGCTCAATAGCTACACACGTCTAAGCCTAAACCCTTAGCATAAGACTAAACATAAGCCTAGTACTATGTATAAGATAAGCATCATTATATATTTGATAAATGTTCGATGACTAAACAGCAATCTTCCGGAAACAAAATATGCTAAACGTTTTATGTCTGATCTTCCCCGGACAGCAATTGTTGTTCGGGACGTCCCAGTTGCCAAATGGGGCAAATAGCTATTTAGAGCACGACATATACACGAAACCAATTACAAGCTGTAATGAAAATGATCAAAAGTAAGTGTACCAACAAGAGATTATACTGGCATTTCGGTGTAATACCAACTAGGACAATGGCCCACCAACTCAGGAGCCTCCACCACAAAGTGTTCAGGTATCACGACACAATCTGTGGTCCATCATTGTTTATCCTTAGGCTTCCGTTTTACCATTAGGTTTAGGTTTATGCCTAGGCTTCTTGGGCTTAAAATTATTAATCCAACAGCGAATTTGGAAAATCGTTAGATTTAAAACTCCCCCGGCCATTTAAATGCTTAAAAAGTGCATCGATCCTTGACCTAATTGAATCATTATCCTATGCTGACTGTGATATCAATGCCGAATTTACCGCTAGCTTTAAGTTTATCGAAACATTTAAGTTGAGCTTTGAGCTGTGATATTTCCAAATTTGACATTTTCTTCGCATCGCAGAGTTCCTCTTTTGCTTGCTAAAATTAAGAGTGCATGATATTTAACAAGAGTCTGCATCAACATGGGCTGTGCATGGTACAAAATGTACCAGCACGCTTCACGTTTTTGTCCGACCTCCATTATTCAGGCCGTCTCTATCACATGCCACATATATACGACTGAAGAAGCTTAGCAGTTTTGAAATGTAAATGGAGTGTTTTTGGAGCGTAAAAAGTATAAAAGTTAGGACAAATTGTACCTAACGAAATAAGGGGTCAGCCTAAAACGCAACGTGCGTTGGGTACATTCTTTTGTACATGGAATATACCCAGTTGCACACTTCTGTTACATATCGTCCGCTATTCCTAAAACTAACAATAGCAAATTTTACCGGAATCAAAGTCAATAAATAAATCACGCTTCAAAGGTATTGCCATAGTTTTCAATTGAAAACAAAAATGTTCAATTGAGGTCTTGAAGGTGAGTTAAAATGAATATATTCAAAGGTGTTGTCAGGTTGGCGGTTTTGGGGCCAAAACTCTCACTTTTGGGATTTTTGTAAAAAGGTTTTTAGTTATTTCTTTAGTTTGTAACACAGGAAACTCTGATTCCAAATTTTTATAGAAAGTATCCCTTGTGGCAAATCCAGAAATCTATGGCGGGGGCGGGCAAATAAAACTTGTAAGGATGCGGCTCTGAAGGTGATGCTAAATTTTTAAGATACGTGAGTGGAAGATAGCTATTAAACATTGCATTTACACGTTGAATTTGAAACTTTTGCTTTTCGCTCTCTGCCAGTTTTCTTCGAATTGCTTGTATTTGATCCGAACTTTCTGAAATTGCTAAGAAAATTGACAAAATGAGTTCAGTTCCTATCGGTAAGAACTATATTTTGGTAAAATTCCGACTTTGAAATGCAATTTTTGCATGTTTTTATTCAATGTCACGCCGTTATTCTCTTTAAACTCTTTAACAAACTTAGTTTACTGTACAGCATTAGTCTCTGTACACTTCTGTCATAGTTCTAAAAAACATTTTGGCATAAGTAAGACTTAGCATTTAGCTTAGGATTAAGTTTTGGAGGAGAGAGAATTACCAAGTTCTCAGCTATTCAATAAAGCCAGATCGAATTCAGCTACCTTTTTCAACATTTAAAAGTTTCGATTCCAAGTCTTCACAACGCTTCGTTAGTGTTTCGTTCACTTCGCGCAAATTCAGTATTTCTAGCTGAAACAGCAATAACACTTACAGGGTCTCCTTATTTTAAAACAAAATTGCAGTCCTAAAAGTACAACTGAAATCCAAAAGCATACCCAGGATTTTGGAAAGAACCGAATTTATGTTTTATAAAAATTCACAGGGGATGCTTCTAGTGTTAGCAAGCACCAAAATTATTAAAAGTCCGAGTATTGGCCTTTGGCCTCCCCTGGCTGCGCGCTACAATGAACCATAAATGCCAATCTTTAAATATCTAATTTTTTCCAATAGCTGGTCCTGAGGGGACGGCGAGGGGTGGCGTACGCCCCCGTCTGAATTTTTTGTGAAAAAAATGTTACTTTATAATTTGTCCTCCTTAGAAAATTTTAGCACGTAGCATAGAGTAGTAATTACGTTTCATAACGTTTGCCAGCTCCCCCTTCCTACAATTTATCTCAAAGCTGTGCTCTTCTACAATTGCCAAAAACTAACATTCATATCGTTGGCAATGCTGTTATCAGAAGCATCATTTTCAGACGTCTTAATAATTTTCTTCGCATTAGATTCGATTTCAACACTTTTGGAACCAATTTGCAACTGACGGATGCGACACGTATCCGGTTCCGCATTGCTCGAACTTTCTGTTCCATCTACTTTCAATGTTGTTTCCGGTCTGATCAAATCTTCACTGGCTTGACTAGAAAACCATTTAGGTAATGGTCGGTTACTTTGAGCGTTAATTTTACTAAACGTGTAAGCTTTACTACCAGAGTTTGTTGTGGGTTCCGTAGCTGAAGCGGCAGTGTTTGAATTATTATCTTTAACCGTAGCATAACTTGAAGGTAAAGCTTGATTCGTTAAACTCAATCCGACACTTGCCGATCCGATAGCTAATTGATCGCTGCGATAAGTCGCGGAAGCCATCATCGGATTTTGATTTGCTACGGCACCGGTAAGGTTTGACCAATAAAAAGCTGTGGATGGCTTATTAATGAAAAATTTTGACTGTGACTGACCAATCCGAAACGGATTCTTGTACGTCGTTGAAATTTGGTTTGATGACGCAGCTAATGACTGAGCGTGTTCAATTGCTGTTAGCGTTGGATTTGCTGCAAATCTCGGAGCATCGTTTCGAAAAGAAGCATGCGGCCGCAGAGAATAACTGGAATAGTGAGACGTGTTCATTTATGATTAGAATATCTGCAGTTTAATCTTAATTTGGTCGAAAATAAAACAACTGTTTATAACAAGCTGAAAGTTTGATCTCGTACGCTTTCAATTACTAAAATATCTCATTATTAAATTCCTTAATAAACCATTCACTACGGCGAAACTGGAAATAAAGCATTGATCAAACTGAAAAACAGCAAAATGTTTCAAGGTATAATTTCAAAGTTACACCATTTTGTATTTAACATATTGTTGGTCAAATATTAAATTTCTAACACGGTTTATTCTGGAAATTCACAAGATATAAGAAAATATCTACTCAGTTTGGTCGGCGTGCTAGAAAGAGGAGTCAAGATCAATCTCAGGACCTGCTTTTCGAAGGAAACTAGAACTGGAACAAGAATTCATTGGTTCACCGGAACATAAACCGGAATGGGAGTTGTAAATATATTGCAGCGCCGAATTGCTTGTAATTTACTACAACTCAAAGTAAAATATGCTATTTGTCGACTGTTTTGTGGTTTTATCATGCAGTTTTAACCAATGTCAAATTTAACTATGAACGGTCTGGAATTAAGCGTACATGGTCATTGACAAAAATTTGGTTCGAATTCTTGTGAGTTTCACGCTTGTTTCATTACTTCTTTGGTATATATTGTTTTTCTTCTAAATTAATATTATTTAGTAGAAGACAAACTTTTCCTCCCATATCACCATTTATTATTTTCCTCTCCCATATCACCATTTATTAATTTCCTCCGGTTGAGCTAAAGCCTCAGCCTAAGCAATAGCCTAAACCTATGCGCAGCCAAAGATTATGCCTAACTGTAAGCTAAGCCTGAATCCAAGTTAGACCATGTGAGAGACAAGAGCCGATTGCAGGACGTAAAACTTATGAATTAACAATCCGGCAATAAAACACCTAAAATTGAAATACTCGGATGCTCCACTGCAATTGATTCATGAGCTTGCCTAACAATAATATATGACAGCCGCTCTTAATTAAAACATTCTATTAAAGAAAAACAACTTGACACTGAATGTATTAAGAGTTAACAGACAATTCAACTACTTGGCTTTACTTGAAGATGTTGTTAAGTCCGAAAACGTTGCTTAACTTGTAATGGTGAGTTCGAGGTTTCGGCCCATGCAAAGATTGGGAACGGAACGTTTTTATGTAAGATTGCAGTAAAGTAAGCTTAAGCTCTAGACTATTTTTTGCTTAAGCTTAGGCTTAGGTTTAGCTACAAGCTCAGTCTCACGGTTAGGTTTAAGCTTAAGTATAGTTCATTCTTCCGTTTAGGATTAGGCTTAGTAAAATGGTTATACTACTGCACCGGTCCTGCTCTATACATTGGCAAAGGTTTCAGTGAACTTTAAAATATCTTGAACCGATCAAGATTAAACTCAGATTTTGAGCTGAGATCCGCATTCATCTAAAAGTCAGGATGGAAAACACCGTATTGGTTGCGTTCAATTCTCACTAGACGGCATTAAAAATAAGAAAACAAATTAATTCGAAACAGACAGTAAATACAGTGCCGTGTCAGAACTGCACGGTCGGGATGACCTCTTCCTCCGAAGCACTGCGAATATACATGGTGTTTCTTCTAAATATCTCCGAAACATATGGCCACGCTGGGAATCGAATCTCGAGTCTCTAGCTCGCTGCGGCCAATATTATCCAAAATCTTGCGTAATTCGTGTTGGCCCTAAAGGTGTTGATTCTGGGCGACCCGCTCCAGATTCGGAGGACCTCTCGCTCGGCCAAAGCTCGTTTTTTCCATCTAATAAGTTGTTTAAAAGTGGCTGAGATCGGGCGGCAAAACTCTGTTAGTTTATATCTTTTTCCCCTCCTTTAGACGGTTGCCCCGGACCGCGAATCCAAACTTGTCCAAAGTCCATGGGCCGGCTATTTACAGCGCCAATCTCGGTGGGACCTCCATGTCAGAACTGCACGGCCGGGACGACCCATTTCTCCGAAGTACTGAGAATATACATGGTTTTCCCTTAAATTTCTCAGAAACACGGGAATCGAACCTTGGATATCTCGCACGCGAGTCAAGCGCGCTACCCATTACACCATGCGGCCGATATTTTAATTTTCTTAAGTACAATATGTGTACATGTATGCATGTGTCTAGCACTACATACAGTATGCACATACACATATTACACCACATTCACCAACATCCCCCTTCTTTAGGCGGTCGTCCCGGACCGTGAATCCAGACTTCTCCGAATCCATGGGCCTGCTATTTACAACGCAATCTCGGTGGGACCTCCATGACAGAACTGCACGGTCGGGACGACACTTCTCTGAAATACTGCGGATATACATAAGTACTATATGTGCACGTGTATGCATGTGTCTTACATTACATACATTATGCACATACACATGTTACACCACACATGCCAACATGCCGGTCTTAGCATCTTCCCCCAAACGGGGGCAATGTTAGAGGAGCCGAAATTGAATGTTTCCCATGTGATTTAAAACAAAAACACGTCTGGCTTCTCCGTTAATAGAGAGGTGAGGCTATCGGTCACATAACGGAAAGTCTGTCTTGGGATTTAATACAAAACAGGTGTCCGGCTTCTGTAACTTGTTCTCTTCGTGCATGCGAGGTTTTCTTGCTATTATAACCGCAGTAAGGCTTAAGCTTAGGTTTACAAAAATATTTACGTTTAGCATCAGCGTGAGCCTAAACACTTGACTAAGCCTTTACCAAAGCCCGTGATGAAGTCTTACATTTCGCCTAAGCCTGAGCCTACACCTAAGTCTAAGCCTTAACCTGGAATGTGGGGTGAAGTGTACGAGAACAATAAATTTATAACTTTGACGACTGCCTAGTTTCCAGCGCCATTTCTGCATTTTAGTCACAAAAGCGAAAGCAATCAAGACAGGATAAAAGACGAAGGCTACCATCATCCCCAACCTATAATAAAGATCCGGAACTGGAAGAATTTAACAAACATGCCTCACCAGATATAGACACGCAACAGGAACCGGACGCGGATGGATTTAGGGAAATACCTATTGATGTATCAGATGACGTTGAAGACAGCGCATATCGTGCGAAAACATACAAGCGACGCGCGTTCAATGGAAGTAAGAAAGCGTGTCACCAATTTAACACTATTCCAAACGTTTTTAGCGTTTCAAACTGCATCTTTCAAAGAGCTTTTTATAAGCGAAGAAATGTTTGAAATATATCGCTTGTCTCGCAAGACGGTACAAATAATCAAAATGCTTATTGCAGAAAAAATTCTAGCTACTGCACTTAGTTGAAAATTATATTTGCATGTTAAACGGTATAACAAAATTAGCGTTTTGCAGACAAGCAATAATGTGACCTTAAAGCGACTCAAAACAGTTTGCTCCCAACAAAACGTTCAGTTACTCAAACTTATAGTAAACCACGGCAACAAAAGGTTATAGGAACTGGCAGCATGCAACCAGAGGTGAAAAACACCCAGCCGCAGGTCAATAAGTTTTTTACCGAAACTGGAGATGGTGGTGACACATACTTACTCAGTTAAAACCAATGCCTAACTTGTGAAGTTTAAAAATTTTCCGTTCTTTGTCAAAAGTAAATACAAACTTTGGACTGGAAGTTGAAAAACATTTTAATTCGCTTGCACTATTGACAGGGGGTGATCCCTCTCTACATCGGTCCATCACTAAAACCGTTATCAAAAGTTACAAACAACTTCAGCAGCGACACATTTATACTACGAAAATTGAAGAGTTTGATAGTCTAATCCTTAAGAGTGTTTCAACATTCGTGAGCCAATTAGAGTTGGGCACCTACATAGGGTACGTCACCCTGGAACCTAACCATAAAGCTCGCGATAACCACTAATTGCACGACTCTCATATGTTGCACATTTACTGGCAATACCTCCGTCTACTTTAACTTTTATAGGGCCTCCCAGAAAATCATCCAAACCACGCTTGCGGTCGCGATCGCACCAAACTTCCAAGCAGAGGAAGAAAACAAAACGATCGGTATCGAGACAACCTAAGCTAAAACCAACTAAATCAAGATCCCAAGTTAGGAAAAGAATCCCTGATAGACGAAAAGACCTCAGACCACAGCCACGGCCCAGGTCACCAAAAGTGCCGCATAAGCGTCGCTATAGTGATGGCGGTAAGAGTGTGGTGTTATTAAGCAAGTTTGTGCAAACCAGTTATTTGTGTATCGAGGTAATCGAGAGTTAAAATAGATGTATAATACAGAAGAAAAGCTCCGAAGCGAAACGAGCAAGAAGCTAGACGCAATCTGCCATTAAATTTCAAATCAAAATTTTAGTTTGCTTGGATTCGGTTCAGGTTCCAATCCCAGAATTGCCCGCACATATTTCATGCGCTTCAGATTAAAAACGTGTAGGTTTGTTTTGTGTACACCATTAGTACAAACGCCATACGTAACGAGGAAATTTTGCTAGCGAAGCCAGCGAGCAGCCAGCCGCATAGTTGTATTCAAACTTCTCAAAAAAACACCTTTTTGAATATCCAGTAAAGTTTTTAGTATTAATTTTGTTTTACAACACCGGACCCGTTTTAGACCGCTCCCACCGGCAAGATGAAGAGAAGCGATAACCACGGTGCAACCACAATTGCACACAAAAAGTATTTCTGAATTTATTCAGAAAAGTATTTTCTGCGGCAAATCTGAAAAGTTTTTCTGGTATTTAAGACAATTTGTCTAAAAATTACTGGAAAACGTTTATGTTCAGACATTATTTCAAAACTTCTTCGAAAACGTTTCTGTTATAACAGAAATACTTTTCAAGTGCACCTTGCTAATTATATTCCTTAAATGTAAGAAATTTTTTCTTTAATATCACAAATATTATTTTGAGTGTGCAATATAACATATTTGCAGCTGTTCTAAAATTTTAAATCAAGTTACGTGATTAAAGTTGCAGTTTCACCAATTCAAATAATGTACATTTGGGAAAAATTCTATCTGATCAGTTTTTAAAAACAATTTCAGAATATGAAACGAATTATCGCAATCGAAGATGCAACAAACGCCGTAATTCAGTTTCAGAATCACTTATCGAACTAGGACAAGAAATCGGTAAACTAAGTAATAGAATTTATGTAAACATTAATATAAACTATTATGCCTAGATTAAAGAATTAGAATGAATATATGGCTCATTTTGTAAGTAAAACCACTTCACAACAGCACACGGCGCACTGCTGCTAGATCCATTGGAATATGTACACTGAACCACACTTTTGTGTATGGCAGGAGAGGTTTATCGTCTCCTCAACATGGATTAGAACCAAAACTTTGTGTCATGATTTAGTGCTAAATACAGGTAACATATACTTTGAGTATATAATGAGTTAAATTCTGTAGATATTGAATAATAATTTGGTCCAGCAAGCATTTACGCAATCTAGCTTGGGTATACTGACGTTTATGAACTAATTAGCAATTTTAGAATCCCACCATTTACAGACCCTAATTAGCGAAATAGACGCATATTGTTTCAGACTCGCAATAGGAAACCCGGACTCTCATCTACGCCCGTCGTTTTATTCGGGTGACTACAGTACAAGTAGACCCTACAACACAACGAATCAGCATAGCAGAGGTCATTTCCTTCATATATTACCCGTCTGATAACTGTATATTTTAGTGGGAAGTGGTGAACGCATACTGCGCCGATCAGGTGATGTTCTCGCGAATTCTGTAAGTGAATTGTCAAGTTTAGCAGTGGATCGGCTATTTCAATATCCAGCACTCCAACCACTAAGAGACCCAAGAAGGGCTGGTAGCAGCAATGCTCGTTTTCAAACTGATAAACGCATATCCCATTCACGATATCGGACAAGCGATTACGGTACCAAACAACAGCAACACCACTACGAAGACGAGCAACAACAACCGTGGGAAAACGAAGAACAACAACCGTGGGAAAACGAAGAACAACAACCGTGGGAAAGCGAGGAACAACGGCCGCGTGAAAGCACGAAACAACGATCACGTGAAAGCGAGGAACAACAATCATGGGATAGACAATACGACGACAGAAATATAGATTACAATTACCACGAAGAAAATGGTTGACAAAAACGTCAGTATTTTGAAATAAAAAATAAAACAAATTTGAAGTCAGATAGTCTAGCTTTAATATGCAGCGGCTTGCTTTATAAGTATGTTTAACGCTAATTTCGAAGCGAGATTAATGTGCAAAAAAGTTGAATTATAACAAATTCGTTTGTCCCTTGGTTGATCTGCTCCGCTAATGACAGAACTGAAGTCACTAACCCAAAACCATATGTATAAAACACTTGCTATGACGTACATAATTTTATTATTTTAAAATTAAAGCATACACTTAAATGCAAAATGCCATGAAGAAAGAAAATACATACGACACCAATATCATTCAACTTAGCTTCATCGTTCGCAAAAAATTATTCATTCCTTGAATTAATTCACATCCATTTTCAACGCTCAAGAGCAAGAAGAGTAGCTATGTCATTCATTGAAAAACAGTACAACGATCAAAATGGCAGAATATGAATCAGATAAAACTAGTTCTACGTCGAACAAATGTTCTCTTTTAATTTGACAATACCGACAAGTCTCAAGCCCCATGGGAACTTTTTCTAAATTCTAACAATCAACAACAATAGCAACCCATTTCATTTATCCATAAGTGGTCCTTTCACTGCATCATCAGCTGTTAACATTGATCGTTTTGTGCTACGATTGCTCTGGTATCTCAACGTTCGTTCTTGACGTTTCGCAACCATCGAAGGAATCGGCAAATTGCGTGGCACCAAAACACTACGCGGCGGCGGACCTCGACGAAATACAAAATACATCAACAGGCGTCTAAATTGTCGGCTAAAAATTAAATAAATCACAATATTTGTTCCAGTATTTAGTACAACTAGTAAATTGCTCAAATCAACTAATCGACTATAATGTGTGCTTGTGACAAAGCTTTCATCTGTCTCGTAGCCGTACAACGAGACAGTTCTATTCGAACGAGTATGCCCAGCGACAGAAGTTCGAGCATCAGGAGTTGGAACAATCACAGACGTTGTAGTATCTTCTGTGCCGGCACCGTTATTGTCGACATTTGCCGCATCCGGGGCGGTAGTTCTAAAATTCGCCATTTCAATCACGTTAACAATAAACGCAAGCGAGTTGCAAGCGAGAAACAAAAACACCAACGCAATAAGCATCATTGTAATGTTCACATCAGAAGTGTCTGCGTTTCCATGCGCTACTGATTTGGCGGCTTGTAGAGCTGGTTTTGTTGCAATATGTTCTGTCGATTTGGGTCGATCATGTACGTTGTCGTCGTCGTTGTTGTTGTTGCTTGCAATTGGCGTATTGCGCGTTGCAGGCGAAGTTGAAACTTGAGACCAAAGCGAGCGTTGAAATCCTGAATAAAATTTTATTAGAAATTCATAGTTCACTTTAAGCCAGAGAAATAGAAAAATAAAACACAGCCTTGTTATAGTAGAGGTCAATGAGGTCGCGGACTCAGAACCTTCGTGCCACAAGTGCCGTTACGAGTGCTTCAGAAATGAAAAAACATTCAGAACGAAGAAACTATATTTTTGATCCATTCTTTCTCATCAAACAAACCGGTCTCAAAACCGGATTAAGTCATATACGCCACTGCATATACAGCTTGCAATACCACCCATGCATCAGTAAGTAGTTGGTCAAAATCTGACTGCTGAACAAATCTAGCGCTTGGTTTTTAGCGCATTCTGAGCCGCATTCTTGAGACATACAGAGTTATAATAATTAGGAACTCAAATAGGGTCATTTGCAGTAAAAACAGAAACTGCACTGCAAAGAACGATTTTTCAGCGCCACCCCCTTAGAAAGCTCTGTATCCGAAACTTTTGTAATACAAAGCAAATAATTGCGTTCTCAGTCGAATAGTTCAAATTAAACTTACGAACACTGCTGGTTGTTCGACGCAAATTGTACGATTTTCGCACTGCACACAGTGCGCGTCCATTCACATAGCTTAGTATTACAAACGGAAATGCAAACATTGCAATCGTATACGTCCAACAATAATAAATCATATAATACGTTGGATTCGCTCTCAACGGTGTCTCAACTATAGTAACCATGGTTATGAACCGCTTTGGCAACATAATCATTTCGTTATCTTCGCCCCCTGGATCGCCAAAGTCGCCAGCAATTCCATAGGCGGAAGTAGCGTTGTTTCCAGCGAAGCCTTTCTCGTTACTATCACTGTTCGAATCACGAACAATCTCTAAACAGTTTTCAATGTCAAGTTCCCAAAACCGTGTAATATTCAACAAAATTGATCCAATGAAAATTACGGCAATATTTTTAAATACCAACCGGCGCCGACAAACAATTTTCGAGCGAAGCGGGTAGCAAATGCCGTAGTAGCGGAACAACGCAAGCGATACGGTAAGCCAAACGGATATTGATTGCGCTATGAGGGCAAATGGATATGTGTAGAGTCGGACGTAACGACTCACTGCGATTGCGTCTGGACGCTTGATGTATTCACAAATTGAAACGAGCGAAAACATTAGTAAACTGCAGCCTAAAAATTTTAAAATAGAAAACTTAAAAAAGTAAGAAAAGGCAGAAATTAAAACAGTGACAAAGTTATTAGTTTGACAATTTTTTGTCCAGCTACAATTTTTGACAAAGTTTCATGATATAGTTTATCCATGGGAGCCCATTTTCACACCCCAACTCAATATTCTGAATGCACCCTCGTCCATGTATGCAGAAATAATGAAATGGATGCACTGAAGACGACATGACGATATCACAATACGAGATGCTTTACTTATTGATCTACCGGTGTGTGTCAAAGATATAAACTTAACACTCGAAACATTTTAAGAGAGCCAAAATTTTTCTTCAGAGGGGCTGAGACCCGTGGTCGTTTTCAAGCTACGGGTGCGGAGATATTACAACCTTGCAAGAAACGCAACTTACACGCAACTGCAATGTCAGTTGCAGACAGTGCAATGAGATACGTATGAATCGGTGATGCATTTCGCATTCGACGATGCCCAAATATTGCAATATTAACAATATTCACTGCCACACTAAGGATACCGCACACAGTAATCAGTACACCTCCAATGATGAATTCAGGTAAATTTGAAGTTGAATCTGTTTCGTTTGACGGTAGGACGCCCTTGGGATAACAATACTCAGATTCTGGGTTCACATTTAGTTCGCTTCCATTACGCATTGGTAAGAGCGATAGAGCCATTGGACACGGATGTTGTTAATTTTTTACAATTTAAAATTTAGATCAATTATTACTCTAGAATGCTGCATATTTATATATATACATATATGTATATAATATATATGTATATATGTATATATAATATAAATATATATACATATATACACATATATTACAGCTGTCCCGGGCCCGGACTAGAAACTGCCGGAGCCGGACCAAACTAGTAGACAATTTATTTTATACTGTTTCACTGGTATACTATTGTCTATAAAATTTCAAACCATGATTTTAATATCAGCTCTATGATTTCGCACGAATAACAAACTTTGAAAAACAAAACAAAGATATTGAACGTAAAGTTTAGTGAAAACATGTGGATTTTATTATTGACTTCAAGCGATATATCGGGCTTTCTATATGTGTGAATATGAATTTTTCGAGCGTTTTTATAACATCGGTTTTTATTAAAGCGAAAATCGTAGCCCGGCTGGCCCCCGCCCCGGACCCGACAAATATTCTGGCCCCGGCACAGCTCTAATATATAAATGGAAGTAAAATGCGGTGATCTTAGCCAATTGAAATTTTAGCGTTGATTATTACGTTGCAACCTAGAAACGAGGGCACCATAACAAGTATTGCTATATATAGGAAGCGCAGAACAATCTACACAACCAGCGCCGCGTTCAGAAATTTCTGACGGGAGCGGCTAGAAAAAGTTATGAAACGCATTTTTTACCGTATGCTATATATGTGAAAATTTTAAGAAAGGAAAAATTGTAAAGCAAAGACCTTACCAGGCCCATGTATAGAACAGGGGTGGAACAGGAGTATGAACAGATTCCTAAGCCCAAGGCTAATCGTAAGAATGAGTTTATTCCTAAGCCTAAGCCTAAGCCTAAGCGAAAAACTTAGTCTAAAGCTTAATCTGACTTTATTACAGCCCCACAGAAAAACGTTCCGACCCTGTTCTATACATGGGCCCCTTACCATTTCATCACAAATTTTCTGACGGGGGCCTACGACACTCTCACTGGATCCGTTAGAGAAAATAACCGGTCTTGCTCACAATGAAAAAACCTAGCCAATCGCAGATTACACATTCGTACTTTAAATTTTCAAATATTGGACTCAAATTTCAATGTAAAATTAATATTTTTGAGTTCTCAGTAAATGTACTACTAACCGGTATAGTGGAACTTTATTCGCAAAAATGCAACAAAGTGAAGGATAAAGTGAAAACATTAACTTTGCAACCCAAAACGAACGGTAAATTCAATTAAGCGTTCCATGAAATAATAACACGACACTTTTATAACTACTTTCCCTTCAAAAGCTGAAACTTAAGGCTAAGCCTATGCTTGCCCTAAGTGATGTCAAATCTCAAAATTTCAAAAAAGCTACTGGAGTGAACTATATACGAAACAATTTAACATTCAACACTGTTATAAAGAATTATATAATAGTAACATTCAGTATGGTTATAAATAACAACAAACTATAGATTAGATAAATATTTCGAAGCGTACTACGTTAAAAAGAGTTAAATAGAAGCTGAAAAGATACAATTAGTGTCATCTTCAAAAAATGGTTAATATATATCGGTAGTTACTGTCAGACGGTAAAACTACTCTGATCCGGTCAGTAGACAAAGAATTTTTTCTGTCGGGCTAATGACAGCGAATGCAGTGTATATTTTATCTGACAGGATGAAAGCAATTTGAAATAGATGTACATCTATTAATTGCGTGAATAAAATTTAAAAAAAGAATTTGTTATAGCCATTTAATTCGAATATTCGTGCGCGATAGCTGTTTTAATCCCTTACTGAAAATGTTAACCCTATATATATCAAGATAAAATAATGAATGGCTGCACAACTGTAGTTCCTACTTCGAACAATGAAAAAGCTACAGTCAAAAATCCGTGACGTTGTTAATTATATATAATCTCGTTAATGCTTGTTTTCCATTGTAGTTCACTGTGAACGAATTGCAGTGCCTAATCTTAGTAAAATTACAGCAAATTCCAAGAATGGCAATTCGTAAGCTTTTTGAGTACTCTAAATCGCTACTCAGTGGTGGTATTATTTGTACTACGATAAGGACGGTTTTAAAATTTTAATCGCTTTTGGTTGGCTTTTGAAACCCTATTTAAGTACGACGTAGTACTTAAACACGAGCTAAGAAATCATACAACTTCATTTAAGTAAATACTTAAGTCGCTGAAATAATTTGACATATTACAAAATTAACAGTTCAGGAATACCAATCTTGGTCTAATTGAAATTGCAGACTCATTTTGCCTTTTTAATATAAAGCATAATTATTTTCTTGTTATGGCCATGGTTCATATTTGGCGCTTACTAGTTTTTGTAACAAAAGTTACGTATCTAAGTAGGCGACTTAAAAACTTTACTTAAAGTAAAGATAACTTAAGTAAATACTTAAGTAAAATTTTAGAAAGCATTGCCTTCGTCAAATAAACTTAGCAAGCCAAGCTATCACTGAAAATGAAAAACCTTTTCAAACTCGTATACTTTGTAATAATAGAGCTGTATTAACAATTAAGCAGCTTTTAAGGATTAATCTGTTACTTCAAACGTGAACAGTTTCTTTTCAGGGGCACCCGTTTCCGAGCAGCACAGTTAAAGACTGTGCGGTAAGGATTGACTTAGACTTACCTTGACGGTTTGAGCTTAGGATAGCTGTATAATTGATAAGTTAGCAACATCAAAATACCACTATAAACCAGTGGGAGAATGCTCGCTAACCTGGATTCATTCCATGTTTATAAGGCCAGACAACTGAAATATCATTGTATTTTTGAATTTTAACAAGCAGCCATAAATGAATATTTTCCAAAAATAAAGTTCGTTATTTTTTCAGCTTACCGCCTCTGTTTACGGTGCAATATTTGCTCCGATGTACAACAATGATACGTGCACGCAGATTGCTCAACACAGTCGTCTGAAGTGTTACGTTTGCAGCTGCAATACCAAATATATGTTAACTTTCGCTTCTCCGCATTCCGCTATATTGTTTGTTGCAACTTTTATAAGCTGTTTTGTAATGCGCGTTTTGTATTTTTTTCTAGCTCTTGTTCAAATTATTTTTACTTTTACCTATTTATTGCTATCTGTTTTGAGATTTCAAAACCCTTGCCAGCTATCCATGTGAATATGCAATCGTGTTTTTGCAATTATGGTTTCGCGTTTCACCTTATTAATTTTAAAATACAACATTTAAACAACTGAAGAAACTAGCGTTTTCCTTAACATTAAAAAGTTTATGGCGAAGCAAAAATTTTCGGTATGTTCAACAATATAAAGTGCAGACACATCTATGCCGACACCCGGTAGCACTAAATTTTTATAAAAGTTGAAGTAAAAATTTAAAAGTTATATCCAATCACGCGTTTAATTGCCTATCAAATCAACTAACTAACTGCGGCATATTATGCAACCAATCGCATTCGCACGACTGAATCATAACGGACTCCATCGAAACGCAGTTTCAACGGCTCGCAGCATCAAATCGCGAATGTTTCAAAAATAAGAATTTTGAACTGAGAAATAGTTTTGACCAACATTTTTTTCATCAAAATATACTTTACAGGATCGCACAACACATCGGCCTCAGGGCCCAGTTAGGTCAAGTTCCGCCTTTGCGGAATAGTAGTCATTTTTTCCGTTTAGATCTAGCTGTAATACCCTAAAACCTGTGAACCAAAATCTAAAAATGCCAAATGCTACCGGTACACTCGGAGAACACTAAAAAGTTGTCATCTTATAAGCTTTTGTAAAACCAAACTAAACCTGGATGAGAATATATAGACTAATTAATAATATATTCGTTGTATTTACCCATTGCTATCTGGTGTGGCCTGTAATAAACCTGGCATATGCGGCTATGGTCAGATAAAAGCTTTCTCAGATTAATGCTCAAAATACCACGCATATATATCCGCCAAATTGCTCATACATTTTCCCTTTGTTATTAATATTAAAACAGTAATACCTGAAAAGTGAGCCACCCACATTTCAAAAACGATAACTGATTTAATCGAACTAATATTGGATTCTGGAGTCCTCCAAAGGACATGTATGTCGAAAGCTAATTTACTATTCAGGCGAATAACTAATTGGCCTGAGCGGACCAGTGTGCTATTTTATGTAAATCAGCGTTGGTTTTACAACAGCTAAAAATACAATAATAAATATATAAACAGCATTTCATCAACGCACTGATTTCCTTAATACAAACGAATAAACCGGTATTCGATATACATACCAGTAGTGATCCCATTGAAATTTTTGAACTCGAATAGCTGCAGATCAAAGTATACAAATTTAAAAATTTAGTTTAAACTCGCATTTAAATTGATCAAAATTGGAAATATGCGGTAAGTAAAAGTTTTCGTACAGAAGTGAGTGTGTCAGCCGCCTCAAGTAAAACTTCTCCGTACCCTAAAACATTCCGATTGAAGTGTCTGAATAGAAGCAAATTTTAACATAATATTGCAGATAGTTTCATTATTATCTTTATTGTTTATTTTATAATTTAGTTTATTTAAGTCAATAAGCTTCAAAATACATTTTTTAAGACACTAAGCAACTAAATTTCACTTATAAAATATCAACTGAAAATTTATATATAATATACTTAATATTAATATATATTAATATATATTTATATACAATGTGTAATATCTAGAGTATTAATATCAAATTCTAACCAGCTGAACAAATATTTACGTCAGAATTTCACACAAGACTATTTCACGGCCGGATTAAGGTGGTAGGAGACCCGGGGCCCATATGACTAATAACCCTTTTATTAACCATCATTATTTTGTACACCAGAGCCTAAAACGACATTTTAATGAACTATATTGTACCAGAAGTACGACGTAAAATTTACAGCAGAGGGACTTTGCTAGATTTGCACTTAGCGAAGTCACTTATGATTCCCCGAAGTTTAATTCAGGTAGAATATCTGATTCGATGTACATGAAACAAGCTTCACATGCCTATCTTGCTTCATGGGTGTTTGCAACAAATGCTGAATTAATTTGAGTATCGAGAAAGAACACTCGACACTGCTGTGGTATTTGCAAAATTTCCTGATTATCGCGGAATGCTTCGGCATAGAGCCATGCGTCACCGTGCGGTATCGTACGTAAATAACTCACGTACGATAACATAGGGTACGAACGGTGCCGGACGGCGCCGTACGGATGACAGGCGGCGACGGACGGCGCCATACGGGTGACGCACAGTGACGAACCGCGCCAGACGTCAAGTATAGCGCAACCCTAAGGTTGCATTATGATTTTGTTTTTTTCTGTTTTGTTTTTTCGGGTCCAATGGTGATTTTTCAATCGACGAATAAAATTTTTGAAGTCCAAGATTGAATAGTGTGGGTCCCGTTTTCTTTTTTTTAATTTTTCGACTTTCCTATTTTACCAAAAAAATTTTCCCCACTTTTCTTTTCCATCCGGACCACTGGTTGTGTGAGAAGTCAGCCTACTCTGGTGGTCAGAGGTTTTATACAGGAGCAGGAAAGCGCGAGGATATGAGTCTCCTACACACAAAAACGTTGTCTAGAAATTTCAAGACACATTCTTGAAACTTCAAGACTAAATCGTCTGGAATATCAGATACTAATAGTCAAAAATAGCTTAGAATTTCGCGTCTGAAATGATTAAAACATGACGTCTTATATTCGAAGAACTGCTATTGCCAATATTTAAGACAGAAATTTCTTCCTTTAAAAGAAATAGTTGTCATATATTCAAGAATTATTTGTCTGATCTTAATGTATTAAACAAGTTGTTCCGTTTATATTGGTAGAGAGTGTATATCAATAATCTTATTTCAAAGACATTACGGGTTGAGCTCAGCCTCCCCGCAACCTAAGTTTACGTCTTGAGCATATCTTTGATTGCAAAATTAGGGAATTTGGTTGCGCTTAGCTCCAATTTATGACGGATAAGGATTGTAAATACAAGGGCACTCTACGTCTGAGAGCGGCGTTCCTGTCCCAAATACCGCAATACCATAAGTTTTGGGATATCCGTATCCGGTTCCGGAATACCATAAAACTGCTTTTGACAAGTAGACGTATTTAACATGTCGCTGGGATTATCTTTCTTGGCAAATAAAACTGTTGGCTGTTTCACTAACTGAGATAGAATAAAAAAAATCCAAGTTTACAACTAATATTAATTAACTTTAACAGTGCTCATATTTACGTGCTATATCTGGTTGATATCCGGTTCCGGTAAAGAATTCAATATCCGGCTCCGGTATCTGGGAAATTCATATCCTGTCGCATCCAGTTTAACCCAAGTCCAGTTCAAAAGTGGGCTGAATTACGGCTTGGCCTATGACATGTATACTAGACATAGAACAACAAATTATTATTTAGAACTTTAATTTAACAATCGTTAAACCCATACTTAGCTTAAAAATAGTATCATATAGAGTTCATACGAAATTTTCTAAGAAATTCTACGATAATAAAATAAATACAAACAATAATTATGAATAGAAATAATATAAAAGGTGTTCGAAAAGTAATTCTATAATTACTGAGCATAAAATGAACGAATAAATTCCTTGTGCCCTTCTACAGCTTCTCAGGCTCCGGTATACGTCACGAAATTAAACGTGAACAAATGCTTGAGCTACGCTTCAACGAAAATAACCTCAACCAGAAGAAATTTCAATTTCCAGCATTTTACTGTAATGTTCCGAGTTCGGCAGTTCAGTACCTGACCTACATTGGTAAAAATACTACAAAATATCATTTCTTATGGCAGCTCAAAGCTCCTATTTCTTAGGAACTGCAATTCCAATTTTTACCATTTCTTAGAATCTGCAATTCCAATTTCTACCAACCCAACTATTTTGGTAGAAATTAAACATCCATCTCCTAAAGTCCACAATTTGATTTTCTCAATCACCAAAACCCACTTCCCGGCAGCCCAAATTGCACTTGCTAGTAGTTAAATTTCAATTTGCTAGCAGCCACCATTTGCGATATCATTCAAGCCAAAATCCCAATATCCCAAAACCTAAGTGGTTCGCAAGATGACATCTGATTCTGCATGCAGACGGTTCATGCGGATATCAGGCTTATCCCACATTATTACAATCATCTTTTTAATATTATACACAGCGTTGGGTGGGTACCTCTTTGTGTTCGCTGAACTCGACGAGTCAATTGCCCGTGCTCAACAGCAACTTAACGAAGTAACATTAATGCGCAAGGCTTTGCTCCTTCGTCTGAAACTGGCTGACAAATGGAAAGACCCAGAGCGTGCGCGCACTGAAGCGTTCCTGTGGTACGAGCAACGAATGAAATGCGAGCATTCAAAAATACAATGGCTGCCGCGAGCAACTGGCCAATCACATTCGAATACAACAGTCAACCAATGGGATATGTGGAACGGAATGTTCTATGCCGCGAGTCTCTATACGACTATTGGTGAGCGAAACTAGAAAAAATTTACCCGAGAATTTAATTTAGGGAACAAGACTGTTAATTTTTGAGAAAAATGGCAAAAGTTCGCGGTTCATTCCAAAGTTTACAGTAGTACCATCAGTTTGGCTCGTACTGTACGCTACAGATTGCATGATTTTATGAAATACAAAAACTTTCGTATTTTTATATTTTAGTATTTGTTTTCGCACAATAGTGGAAAATATTAACACCTACACAAATTTGTGTACCCGAATGACAAATATATAGGCTATGTTTCATAGTCTTTCGTTTCATTTTTATGATAAATTACAGCCGTGGGAAATAGCAATAACCAATAGAATGCGATGCTAAAATAACATTTTTAATAAATAATTTTTCACACTCAACTTTTACAAAATTATATAATAAATATAAATTTTTAATATTTTCAATTATTTTTAACTCTTAGTACGGATATTTGGGTCTGTTATTGATTCTATGGAAGTCAACCCCCCAACAAATTACTTCGTCAAAGAATACACACAAGGGTACGACTGCGACCATATATCACGTTCCGCCAAAAAACAACATTCGGCTCCGGCATGTTTCGGTATCCGCTTGCAAGTTGATACATACATATATATGCGTAAATTCAACTCCACTTCCATCACTTTATCAATTTCAGGCAGTTTTTCAACTAC
This sequence comes from Enoplolaimus lenunculus, assembly GCA_030248215.1. Lineage (NCBI taxonomy): Eukaryota > Metazoa > Nematoda > Enoplea > Enoplida > Thoracostomopsidae > Enoplolaimus > Enoplolaimus lenunculus. Next base: position 39,005 of record JASANG010001531.1, on the reverse strand, counting down.
AAAATTGAACGTTTTCGTCGATTTTTGTTGTTTTCGAAAATTTTTTCACTACAAACAACCAAACTTTTCGAAATCCTCTGAAATTAGCATTAATTGCCCTGTTTTCAGAAGAAACTAGTAATTGATTTGGTCCAATATTTTGTACATTGACTACGGCGGCCTTTTTTGCACTATAATTAATCATCATTTGATATACGCTAAAACATTGACAAAACCCAAATCAAAACCAGGGGCGAACATAAAATCAGGATAAGGGGATTATAGCCCGTCTCGAAATTTCTGAGGAGAAAAGAAAAACTACTTTTAACAGGCTTTAGAATCCCTTTCTGCATCAGAGGTCAAAAATCTATCGTTTACATGACGTTTCACAGTAACGAACTAAAATCCCGGCTACGTCCCTGATCAAAACAAAACGTTTACATGAATTTAACTTCAAATTACTCGCAGAAGCGGTTAATAATTAACCAAAAAGCATAATTTCAACAATTAATTAATATAATTTACGATCTCACTATGCAACAACATTCCAAATTGTCACAAAATGCCTTGATTTATGAGCAGGCCACGGCAACCATTAAGAATTGACCTAAGTTTCGCACACTAATGCTGAAATTTCTAGATATTACTTCAATTAAAACGTTTTTGCCGTTGTTGCCTTTAAGTAAAAAAGTTGTGAAACTGGAACGTCCTAAGTCCAACGTAATTATGGGAGCTTACAGCTCTACAAATCCAATCGGTTCTTCCAGTTACAAAACACCACATGCACCATGCCTTAAAACTACCAATTTTACATCATGCTTCACGGGCATTCTCACAACGCGAACTATTTAGTGTTTGCTCAGACACATGGTGCGTATATAAAAACGGTTTTCCGGTGTAAAAACAGAAAGCTTTGTTGGATTCAGTGTCCCGGATACTGAACCAAACAGGTTCAGTATGCATGATATTGAAGCAAAAATCTTTAATGTCCATGACACTACCCTAAGTTTCAACAAGTGGCAGCAAATTTTGTCAAACCCTTACGACCTAAAAATACAAAAAATTTTAAAACCCCAAATTTTTGCGTGGAATGAATAGAACAGGTAATGGATAAGCTAAAATAAGCAAATATTTTCAAAATCAGACCATTTTTGGGCGAACACCGAATGCTGTATATAACCAAAAAGACCGTTAACTTATAGACAAATCGTCCAAACACAAACTTAAAATATAAAATTTAAAATAAGAAATTAAACACACATTTATCTTAGTGTCCCCCAGTGGTTACATGAGACCCAAGAGACAAATTACTACTTGATGCATGGTGCTGAAGTGTTACGCTCAGTGCATGCGGAACCTGCACCAAACCCCCAAATCGGGACGCCCGACCCTCGGGTTAACCATCTTGGCAGACTAAAATTTTTTGCGAACCATGAGGTTATAGAGCTATGAAACAGTTACGACGGTCGTAGTTATGCTACGAAACTTCAAACAAACGCCCAAATTTCAAAGAATCACATGGTACAAGGAACCACAGACAATTTCATAGTGAAGTCAACTATCTACTAAGAAGCCCTTAGTCTACAAGGGACAACTCTAAACGTGATGCTATACTTGTCGTGCGGCACCGTGCAGTGTCCGTGATGGATGCCGCTGCCCGGCTTTATAATAGCTTAAACGTGTAGCACACCGAGAGAGTCATAGATGGTCAAGCCCCAAAGCGAATTTTAAAGTTATACTGTAGGTGTAAATCATTGTATACATAACAGAGTGCGACCAGATACCCAATTGCTTAGGCTTAGACTTACGTAGTTAAAGATTATTTTTACGTTGAAGTTTACGCTTAGTGTTAGCAAGAGTGGATGATTACTCTTTATAACAAGAGTGTGCAACTGGGTACATTCTGTGTATTAAAGAATGAATGTACCAGCACGCGTTGAATTTTTGTTCGACCCCCCCTCAATCAGGGGTTTTGGGCTTAAGCAAGAGATTAACAGTATGCTTCAGTACACCACACCCATCCCCTTAAACAAGGGGGTTACAATTTGCTGCAAGCATTACTACGATATAAAACTGCATGCAGACCCCCGTAAACAAGGGGGGTAGGCCAAAAACGCAACGCGTGCCGGGTACATTCTTTAATACACAGAATGTACCCAGTTGCACACTCTTGTTATAAAGAGTGATCATCCACTCTTGGTGTTAGGAATAGGAATGTGCTGCGATATATACTGTTATGCTCCAAAAATAACACGGTCATCTTTATTCGGGTTTTCTGCGATAGTGTAATCGAATAGATTGTGAACGTATAAGGGCGCATGCAAACATTCAGATTACCTCTAGACAAAAATATGTAATAGTAAGTCAATCAGTTCCATGGCAGTTTGCCTAGATACAAATAATGGTTTCATGTTTCAATTTTTCGAAGTTTTTAAAAAATAATCCGACAAGTTAAAATACCGGAGCCGAATGTCGATTTGTTGCCGGATCCGAAGCCGGATATCCGGTCGCACCCTGGTACACAATGTATTAATCCTTGCGCTATCCACACAGCAGGTCGTAAAATTTGAATTTATGTGAGTCTTCGGTGTACGAAACCTAATCATACATTAGCCATTTTTGTATCCAAGTAAATTACAAACGTCAGTGACTTTAGTCCTGGCGTTTTGGAAACTGTTTCAACAGGTAATACCAAAAAGTTCTCGAAATTTTTGTAGAACATAAGCTCGTCATTTGAAAAATCCTCGCTACGAATCCAGTCAAATAAGATGAAGATTGTTTTGAAAATAATGTAATATTTTAGCCTACGACACACAGTCACTTGCGGGTGCAGAGGGGCGCGGCGGGCGGTGAGAGGGGGCGTCGGTGTCCCTCATCAAAAATTTTCTTGCGATATAATGGCGAGGTCCCTACGGTACTATTTTTACTTCTCAGCTCACCCTTCAGAAATTTTTAAATCCGCCGTTGCACACGGTTTTAAAATACAACTGCAAACCTATAAAAATAACCGAAGCGTACACACAAACCACCCGCAGCTGTGTCAATAAATCAGTAATACAGAACAATAGCTCCAGGCATTATAGTCTACGATTTGAAGCTATTCAGGTCAATTTCTACTAAAACATTAGTCCGAACGCTTTCGTTTAATCCCGACTTTAGATATGGAAGCAAACAGCAGCACAAAAAGCCTACCCGAGTCCTTAATAGTATACTACGCAGAAAAAACGCTCATTTCGTTTCCCTCAGAAAGGTATAAAACTGTACGACTATTTCACGGTGAACGTTTCAGGTATAACTATGCTTTCTTTAACTGTCATTCATGAAAATTGTTGTGCTTATGATAAAAAACTTGAAAAGTGGATTATGCAAATTTTTTTTCAACGAAAGCGCACATTGGTATTGACAGAAATCACAGTGACACTGTCAATATTTCAAACTGTTCCAGAAACTCATTTAACCGGAAAAATTGATTTCGAACAGATCTGACTCAGTTTGTTTAAGTACTTTCTCTGTTGCGGCTATCGCAGAGACATGGGTGGAAACAAAAACGTCTAGTTCCTCTGAAACAAAACAATTGTCCGGAAACTTAATTTCCTTTCACAATATTTTACTTTCCAGGTGTCAATTTAGCAATTATACTTTTTAGGTTATGGACAGCCAGTTACCCCAAAAACTGTCATGGGTCGTGCAATTTCGATTCCGTACACGCTGTTCGGTATCCCGATCTTGCTGTATATTCTAAAAGATCTTGGTGAACTGTTTTTTTCGGTCATCGTGACAATGTGTGAAATTTGCACGCTGCGAAGTAATCGGAAACTAATGCCAATACCAGGTAAGTGCTGTTTTGCAACAAGCTAATCATTGACCATGTTATCGGCGGAGCACACACGTACCAGGAGAGGTATGCAGTGGTCGTGACGTGACCCGTCATAATTGATAGACCGAAACATTTTACGGTATGCAGTGTTCGCAGCAAATTATCGCAGCTGTGCACCAAAACCGACATATGGTAGGCCGGTAGGGTCGACGTATGACAATTTTGAAAATTGTCACTCGTTAATACTACGTACCGTACGTCGTTTTAGAAACGTGCTGTGTTACACTATTGCGCCGCAAACTAAATTGAAATCGGAAATAAGCCCGAAAAACGAATTGAAAACAAATATTTCGGTTATCTATGCAAGCATTCTAAATGTTTCAAAAACATCTAACGAAGAATTTATATTCGAGTTCAAACCCAACGTTCACAGGTTTCAAACCAAATCGGTTGAGAATGCCAAAGTAACTATGCCCTAAAATTCCTGACACGATTGATATTTGACATTATAATTTAATTACAGAAATAAAAACTACAGCCGGCTTGTAGCGCTTGAAACTAAACTTTAGTCCTAAGTCCTAACACGAAATTGTTTTGGAAGCAAGATCGCATCAAAAGATAGTGCTAAAATTTTTTTTCGACACGGTTTCTTAGTAGCGTCCAGTAGAAAAAATTTTAAATGCTATGTTCTGCGCAGATGCAAGTGTTCAATTTGCACGCTAACTTATACCTAAATCTACCTAAAAACTTGTCAGAAGCCCAGAGGCTACAGTCAGAGTGGCATCGAATCCACGATTTGGCCTAATCAAAACCCACTAAACTTTTGCTTATTCCGACTCCGATCCGTATCTGGATCAAAACTTGACACTGAACAATACCTTCATTTACATAAAAGTATTGCATCAAATTGTAACTGTAACCGTTTGACATGTTGGATTAAGAAACCTAATTTTATGCAGGCAATAAAAACATGCGAATTTTGGAATATTGAAACCTGAATTCGTTGAAACATGGATTGAGGTTCGAGCCACAAGTACTGAAACTATTGGAAACAAGATTTAGTCTGTTCCAACTCGATTTCAAAAACACAAAATGTTGTTTCCGAACTTTATGAAGCGTTCATTTTTTCCGAATCTGAAACCAAATCCGAACTTCTGTTGGCACCCTGAGGAGTGCAGCTGTATCCCGGTGCACATACCTGGCCTTGCACTCATGCTCCGCTGCCTAATCTGTACTCAGAGTGTTACTAGAGCGTTTTGTATCCCCTGGTTTACCGAGCTTTACAATTATTTTATATTTCACAATTAATTGTTTTCCAAATCGTCCCTACATTACATATTCAATTTCAGGCGCAGTTGTGGCGGAAATGAGCGAAATTAATTTATTCATCCTTCTGCCATGCTGTATTGTTTGGTTGTTCATTTGGGCGGCACTATATCTCCTATGGGAAACCAGTTGGAATTATCTCGACGCATTTTATTTTGTATTTCTATCGCTAACAACAGTTGGTACGTTCGGGTTAAATGCCAAACTTTTCCGTTTAAAATGTCATTCTTTATAATATGAAAGGCCCATGTATACAACAGGGTCCTAACAGTAGTATAAACATATTCCTAAGCCTAAGCCAAAGTCTAACTCTACGCCTAAGCGTAACCATGCGGTTGCACCTAAGCCTAAGCCTAACCAAAATTTAATCCATTGCATAAGCTTACTCTGTTGCAGTCCCACAAAAACGCTCCGCCCTGATTTTTACATGGGCGATTGGAAATATTGATTATTCATCGAACTTAAAATTCACGGTCACGCACTATTGTACAAACGAAGAACCTATGTAATTTTGTCCTAAACTACAAAATTACCTGGTAAACGCAAATTACTGAAGAGTATGTATTATACTGCGAAATTGCATTATTCCTGCAGCACGTATAGCAGATAGAGACAAATTTTGAAACAATCTTGATGCAACTACTATTTGCAAGCTGCAGAACTCTTTAGTGTTACATCTCGTTACACCCTTTAGGCGAGCCCCGAGCACCAGAGGTACCCATTTCACAGGTTGCGAACCTTAGATACTATACACACGACACTGCTTGATCGACCGTCTGGTAACAAGCTTGTACAGATTTGTCTCTCAGCTTCACGGGCAAATTACATGGCGAAGTAATGTCGATTTTTTGCACTTTTGTAGTTTCCCCCCGCAGTGGAAAAGTCCCCCCCCCGCCACTATCACATTCATTGAAAGAAAGTGTGGGAAATCTCTGCTATTTGCAAGAATACTAAACACGATGGAAGCGGCCACCCCTTAACTTTCCAGCCCCTATCCTGCTTAGTACTCTTTGATGCCCTCCAGAGAAACAGAACGCAAAATTGACGCAAAAATTTTCGCACTGGAAACCAAGGATGTGCGGTCTCGGTTTAGGTCTCGGTCTCGGTGTCGGTCTGGGTCCCGAACTCGGCCTCGGTCTCGGCAAATATCCGGATTTCGCTGGTCTCCGTCTCGGCCTCGGTCTCTCGTTTTTTGAGTCTTGGTGGTTTGCAAATTGATACCAAATAGATGAAGAAAAAACGATAATTGCTATTATCTCACCTCACTATGGCTGTTTAATAGAAGGCTCAGTTCCACCAAAGGGATTATTTTATTGCAATTAGCCGAGCTAGTTTGAGTTGAAGAGTTGAAAAAAGGACGTAGCAATGTTTTACTCGTATTATGGACTAAATGTATATACATACGTGAACCTCTTCAAATTGGGTACTTGTTTACTTCCCTCCACACTATGGCTGTTTAATAGAAGGTTCAGTTCCCCCAAAGTGATTATTTTATTACATTATGACATGCATGACTTAGGCTTAGGTTTATGCTTCGCTTCAGCTTAGGTCTTAGGTATGTGCGTGGGGACGTAAACGAATAAATAAATTGGCACAGCACAAGCAAAGTGAATGAGCTTATTCCAGAGTTGATCACCAAGTAATGTTTTCAATAAAATTGCTATTCACTGTCGCATATAATCCGCTTAAGTTCATTTTCGTACATGTACAACGTTCATTCATGTGCAACGTCAGTATAATTGAAGTTGTGATAGTTTTGCGAACGTTTTCAATTGTTGCGTTTGTACCACAATTGCTAAGTAATGAATAAAGTAAAAAAACAAAGTAAGTACGCGGTGATTTATCAGTTTAATTGTACGAATTAATCGGCAATTGTGAGCAGATAAAAATACTCAAAACTTTTCTAAGGAACATTTTATTTTTATTTCCGGTAACGGTTAAAAATTTACCGAGACCAAGACCAAAAGCCTCGGTCTTAGTAGGTTGTGTCTCGGACTTGGTCTCAGTCTCGGTCTCGCTTTTTTGACCGAGGCTGCCCACCCCTGCTGGAAACTAGTTTTTAAAACAGAAAACAAAATATTTTCATGTTACGAGTGAAAATTTTTTCCACCCCCACATTTGCGTAGTCTGGGAGGATGAAACTACAAAAGTGCACAATTTTTACAGAATTTTCATTTCATGATTTCAAACGCATGCATACGCCATCTACAGCAGCAAACAAAAGTCACACGGTTTACATTGATTATTACACCCCAAGGAATATCATCTTAATCTCATATGATTTATATTTTTAAAACCAGCTGCGAATGAAGGGATTAACTACTTGAATGAAGCCAAATATCTAGTAAACCGTAACCTTACCTAATTGACGACTTGAAAAGAACATAAAATACGGCACAGGACATAAGTAGATATTTGACTTGAGTGGATTGTGCACTAAAGCCATGTTACACACTTCTATTTAGTTCAGTTCCAGACGAAAGGTAGAGGCTTAAAATTACTACAAGTTTCTGGCGAAATCAACTGATTAAATACGCGAAAATGCATATTGACAAAGTTTGGTTTAATCCAAAGCAACAAAATTTAAACTGAAATTTCGATTTAAGTTAAAATTGAACATAAATCATTATTCTACTACGAATTTTTACGAGCTCAAATTTTGTAGGTACAGGTCTAATCCTCCAAGCCTTTTATGCAGGTTTGGCTTTATCGTAAAGTTACCCGTAGTTAAACCCTCATGAAGTTTATAAACCTGTTAGTACGCCCGTAGCCAGCTCACTTTGCTAGGGGGACTAAAAATTTTAGGAGTGTGACTATAAGTGAGGTTGAAAGTTTTCTAGGTTAAAATTTGTCTAGGGGGCAGACACTCCGTGCCCGTCTCTGGCTAAAGGCCTGCCGGTTAAACTGTAAACTAGTGTGGTTATACCAATTCACTTTTTACAATAAAGTTAGTTGAAGAAACAGCTCTTCAACTAAAACACCGCGCAAAATGCTACAGGCACTAAAGAGAATTGTTAGCATTAAAATGTTCCATATCTTTAATGGTGAGAATTAATCACACATTGATTTACAATGAAACAATATCTGCACTAGGTAAAAGTGCCCCTAGAAGGGACAGATTGTGATATGTTTCGCTTGAAGCATGTAAAAGAGTTTGAACAAGAGTTAGTTAGACCATAGATCAGTAGGTAATGCTTATAATATTAGCTCCATAACTTCTATGAAAATAGTTGTCATCTATATCTTTGACGGCTGTCTTTCAGTGTTAACACGCTTGCGGTCAGTGAAACAAGAAACATATGGGCCCAGCAAACTTTCATCTGTTAAGCTATAAATCGACACTATGGGTTTTAACGGCGTTCTAAAGTACAACTCTCAACATGCCTTTCGTATAACAGTCAGTTGCTTTTTAACGTTTCTCAAATGAGCGCCAGCAGAACATGTTCTTTGAAATATTTAGCAACGTTTGAATGGTATTTTCCAGATGAATAGCTTAAATATGTCATGACACAGAACACAATTTGGAAAAGTTTCTCGACTTCACATCATCAAATTGTCATGATAAAGATAGGTAAAATATTTGAGCACGTATGCGTGACATTCTTTATTCGATATCGACTTCACATCATCAAATTGTCATGATAAAGATAGGTAAAATATTTGAGCACGTATGCGTGACATTCTTTATTCGATAATCAATAGACGCAATTGGTAATCTTGCAATATTGAAATATTTACTAATCAATTTTAGAAACATAAATATTTTAAAACTCAAAAAATATCCTCTTCGAATGAAGAATGCTACATTAGATCACTTATAAACTGAACATTGTAAAACCCAACAAACGCTAAAATTAAGCGATAGGTGATGTCCGCTGGGCCCATATGTTTCTTGTTTCACTGACCGCAAGCTTGTTAACACTGAAAGGCAGCCGTCAAAGATATAGATGACAACTATTTTCATAGAAGTTATGGAGCTAATATTATAAGCATTACCTACTGATCTATGGTCTAACTAACCCTTGTTTAAACTCTTTTACATGCTTCAAGCGAAACATATCACAATCTGTCCCTTCTAGGTGCACTTTTACCTAGTTTCTTTCTTTTACATGGGATACGGTGAGGTTTTATGCTAAGACTACTTCTAAGCGTACGCCTAATCCTAAACAAAATATAAAGCAGCCTGTTCTAAGCTATAATGCATGGGAGGTTATTACAAAATATTACTGCCTTAGTTAGAAATTTCAGTAGAACAAACATCGCAAGGACACGTAATCTATTGCACGGTGTCATTAACATCACACAATAATATCGACTAGCTATGGTAATTACATATTTGTAATACAATTTTTTTGAAAAATTACAAAAATCAAACTTTTAATAACAACTTAAATGAGACGTTTAGCTGTCCAATTTGTGTATGGTGTCGAAGCGGCTAATTAGGATATTCTATACGCAAGTTACCTCATTCCAGCTCTGCTTTCCTGCAGAGAACATTCTGCAAAACTTTCAAAAAGCGTGCATTCTCGATGCTTGAAACATATATTGTAAACACTAACGTGTTTCAATGATTGAAACAGTAAAAATAGTAGGTGGATACACATATATGGCGATGCGCGATAACCATTTGTTAATATCAGGGGCATAGTCAGTATTTCCATTCGGGAAATTTTTCGACCTCTATGATTCAAACGATTATTTTAAATCCAGTTTTAAAGTGCATATTTTCCTATCTCTCTAAAAGTGGCGGGAGAAGATATATTCCTTCTATAATTTTTTCTGTATATGGCCCTTTTCAAAATATATACGTACAAATCCTTGCCGGCTAATTAGAACTGTCAAAAGACAACTAAGATAAAAAACACTTTAGCGCATGATACTCGCATAATATGCACAAACAAGTAAAAACTCCGCAAAGATCCAATTAACCGATCCAGATGATAAAAAGACCATGGAATTTCCTAAACAAGTGTTATTCTTTAGAGATTTAATTTAAAGCATTGTAATATAATAAATTAATCAATTTAAACCAGGGTTCTTGGCCAAATATTAAACGATTCTTAAATGTAATTTGCAACTAAATATGACATAAAATAACGTTTTAGATGACATGTAACTAATTTATATGCAACACATTAACAGTGAACGTGTGTATATGTCCACCAGCACCAGGACACATTATATGTCCGAAAACAGCGAAAATTTCAGCATATGAATATATAAATGGATTTCAGAATTGAGACATTGCCACGAGATTCAATGCAAAATTACATATACATCTTGTTCTATTCGCTCATCAGGTTTCGTCGACAGTCGGGCCAATGTTAGGGCGCTTAAAATTGAAAGCTTGCCTTTACCGTACGATTTAACACAAGAATACGTCAAGCTTCAACCTCGCTTTGCTCGCAAGGTTGCAGCAATTGAGAGGCTTTGATGTCAGAAAAAATCCAAAAGTGTTTTGGGATTTAATGTATACTTACAAAAAACAAGTGTCACTTTAGCTCGCTATACTCATGAGTTTTTGCTGTTCTGATGACCTCTCCCAATTATTTCACGCCCAAACTCAAATTTTTAAAATATTCGAATTTTGGCCAATGTAAAGAACAGGGGCGGAACAGTATTATAAGGATATTTCTAAGCCTACGCCTAAGCGTAAGAATGAGCATATATATTCCTGAGCCTAAGGCTAAGCCTAAGTCAAGCAAAAAATTGGTCTAAAGCATAAGCTTACTCTACTGCTGTCCCACAGAAAAACGTTCCGCCCCTCATCTTTACATGGGCACGAATTTTTAAGGTACCATATTCCCACAATGAACCCAAAATTTTTTGTCGAAAAATTTGACAAATTATATATCATTTGACACAGGTTGCGGAGCTAAGACGAATATTGTAAAATGTTTCCCAACCAGACGTCTGGCTAACGAATTATTGTCAAATAATTAAATGTGGCGCCGAGCAAAAAATTAGTCTAAAGCTTAAGCTTACTCTATTGCTGTCCCACAGAAAAACGTTCCGCCCCTGATCTTTACATGGGCACGAATTTTTAAGGTACCAAATTCCCACATTGAACCCAAAATTTTTTGTCGAAAAATTAGACAAATTATATATCATTTGACACAGGTTGTGGAGCTAAGACGAATATTGTTAAATGTTTCCCATCCAGACGTCTGGCTAACGAATTATTGTCAAACAACTAAATATGGCGCCGAACCATGATCGCTGGCAGCGCGCCAAATCAGTTATCTGATAACAACTCGTTAAGAAGACTTCTGATTGCAGAAAGTTTAACACCACTCGACTGAGCTCTGCAAACTCCGTCAAGTGATGTATAATTTGTCCAAGTTTTCGAAAATAAATTTTGGGTCGTAAGGGGCTGATTTTGTGGCCTTAAAAATCAAACTTTTCAAAAATTTAGATCTGGGCATGGAATCGCCAGGGGATGTCATCGAAAGCTTAAATATGCAAAAAGTTTCAAAATCCAAACACTTTTGAGCAAACGCCGGCTAAGGGTGGGATAATCGATCACTCAGACAAAGAATGTATTTTTACCATTTTTTTCATGTTTTCCAGAAAAAATGGAAAAATCCGGTCATAATTTTTCTCCGGAAAAAACAACATTGATTTAAACAACAGTACCGCAGGTACCTGTGGATGGCTAATTCAATAACTAAATTACAAAGGCATCAACCATAAAACTATGGAAAACGCAACACTTATCATAGAATATCTTGCGATAGGAGCTTGTATCCTCAAATGTGAATAGCACCTATCACCAGTTGGTGATAGGTCCTGTATTCGCATTTCATTTGCCCTAAATCTGTACCAATTTTGAGATCTGCAACTGCAGATGTTCGTCAGTTTTAAAACCTATCGCTAATTGATGATACGTACTATACTCATTTGAGAATATAGGCCACGGTTGCAGCTGATATTTCAGTGCATCAACTTAACAAGTGCCACCTTGCAAAGCAGCAGGAACAGACGGTCCCGATTAAAAACCGAGACCAAGAGTCTGGGTCTCGGTCAAACTTTGGCCATCACCGAAAAAAATTAAAAATTTCAAAATTAATTATTTTTAATGCGTTTTTCGTAGCATTTGTCTTTTTCATCGTTTTTTATTTTTTTCAGAACATCTGCTGATAATTATTGCATAACTATAAAAATTCATAGATACACAGCGAATTTTTTTATCAGACATCACTTACTTCAATAATACAGCCATACATTTGCTGAATAGTCGACTTCTGGTCTCGGTTCCAAACCACCAAGACTCAAAAAACCGAGACCGAGTCCCAGACCAAGATCTACCAAATACCAATACTTGCCGAGACCAACGAGACTCCCATCCCTGCAAGGAAATATTTTTTCACCTTCTAATCGTATATGGCATTGAATCATCGCTCATGAATTGATTTCAACTCATCGCCAATAATTAAAAAGCTAATCATAAAATGTATTTGGTAGTCAGAAATCTTAGGGTCAAAAATTAGTTTGCGCAAGCAAACAGCAGCGAAACGTAAGAATGACCAAAAAGTGTCTAAACGGGCTAGAAAACCGAAAGTGTGGACTCTGAACATAGAATAATAGCCAGACGGAAATTATCCGTTTTGTCCATTTTAAATCTTCAAACTTTAAACTTGTTTCGCTCGTTAATTTTTCAAAACGTTATATTCGTTTTAACTTTTGTTTACCTAAACCACTCCAAGTTCAAAATCATGAATACGTGCTGGAAAGAATATTACAAAAAGCAGTTCAGTAGTCAGAGGGGAGCCAAGGGGGAAGCCGTGTCCCTCCTGCATAATTTTGGCCCTTTAGAAAAGTAGTTTCAACCTTACTTGGAAGTCATCCAAAGCCTTAGTATGCCCCTCGTAAAAATTTTTTAGCCCCCTCCTAGCACGGGAAGGAAGCTAGCTACGGCCCTGATAAAAAGCTTTTACAATAGTGAACCCTAACTCCTGACCAGACTCAGTATAAAACCCTAAAAATAAGCAGCAAGTAGCATTTATATACATATAAACATTTTAAACGTTTAACATTTTGAACTTTTCCAGGACTTGGCGACTTAATGCCAACTGAAAGCCAAAATATGATTTGGAGTTATGTGACCGTTGTATTTGGAATGTCACTGTTTGCAACAATTTGGACCGCAGTTCAAGCTAAAGTTGAAGCGACGTTTAACCGATATCGAAAAGCGATCGACGCTTATTACGCGACGCGACTCGCAGAAGAACCAACTGAAGGTAAGTTATCTGATGTTTATCAAAGGTTGAACAGTTGTGGATCAAGACATTTTTGCCAGGTTAGGTGTGCGATATATCATAGTGATAAAGCTCGCGACCTCGGGATTCTTGACCCTATCAATCTACGAACCAAAAATATTCTATGACATTTGTTGTCCTATTCAGATATTATCTAAACAACCTAGTATAATCAAATTCAATTACGATAATAAAAGCACAATATCGAGCCACAATGTTTCACGGTCATTACTTCAACCCTTTATTAGTTATTAATGCGACAATCAGGCTACACGCCTGCGCTGTAGTCTAACTGAAACCGGATCTACTATTTTTTAACACATTTTGATTTTTCTAAATGTCCTGTACACGTATCATGTCATTTGGTGATAAACGCTAAAATTTCTAAAAAATCGACATGTAGCTACCTAACATTATAACACAATAACATTCCATCAACCCTATCTACTTTTGCGTCATTTCTTGTTTATTTCATTTCAAAAAGCCACAGGCTACCGTAGTTTAACATAAATAGTATTTTTTCAATAAGATATTAAATTCTGGCAACTCAAATGCTAAATAGTTATTTACATTTTAGTGTAAAATAGAGCATTACAATAAATTAGTTTCCATAGACACGAGCCGCCTACAGTCATAAATAATTTGGTTTAGATACTTCTTGCGGCTGTTAGGTTTTGTTTTGTTACAATACTTACCGAAAAGATCGAAACAAAATGACAACACTATCCAGAGTACAACCGGAGGTCTGCCTCTGGCTTCGGCTCCGGTAAAATATTTGCCGGAGGTTCCGGCAATTTTGGTAGTAAATTTTATATAATTTTGCAAAATTTATCTGATTAGCGCGTTTCTTTTTACTTTTGTCACAAATTTCGCAACAGCATTTCCGAAATTTCGCAGAAAATTAGCGTAAAACCAAACAACTTTACAACATATTGCTGATATTGGCTAAAATTAACTAACTGACCATCATTTTTACTACCTAATTTCTCCTCACCTCCGGCTCCAGCTCCGGCAAGTTTCGTTGACCTTCGGCTTCGGCCCCGGTATTTTTCACCTCCGGTTGCACCCGGACACTAACATATTGTGATTTGAACATTTTCTTAATTTTATTTCGTTAAATGACAGAATTACCTCAGGTTTTGCTAAAATTTAACTCTTGGACAAAATGCCCTTTTATAGTCAAAACGATAAAACTTCAAAATATTTTCTCCATTCAATTTCCTGGCAACTCTATCAGCATTGTTTTGGCGAAAACTCCTGTACAGGCTGCAACGAGAATTCCAATCCCGATTCCGATCGCACAATCAATCGGAATCGCAATTTTGACGTTTTAATTTTACGCCTACTTGTTGTGATATGTTGCATAAAAATTCTGCATTATTTATCTATTAAATTGTATTTGAAGAATTAACTTATCAATCAATAATAGGTTATAGGTTAGGTTTACAGAACCAAAAAATGATTGCCAATTTGGTCATGCAACATTTCTGAGGATGGTTGCCGCCAGCCAACGGACACCCTAAATCAATATTATTCTTGTTAATACAAATTATCCGTATAGTAACAAAATTTGTAGTTCCGATTCGAGTCCGGCATAAAGTAGCTGTTCCGATAACGATTCGCATTCCAGTGTAGTCTAGTTACGCTGTGCACCCTGCTCCTGTACACCCCACTGAATCTCTCATAAGCCCCAACGCAGAAATTACAGAATGCTCCTCCAGTATTCATATATACTCCAAAACTACCAAGTAATTACCACCTTAAACAGCCACTACCACTTATCAACAGCAAGCCAGTGAGTTCCAGAATACACCACCTTGGTGCCAACAAAACGTACCACGGAACCGGATATCCGGTTGCGTAAGGACGACTACAACTTGCGTAAGAATGGCTCGTGTTTCATTACCTTTACTATCACTTCCGATAAAGTACCTCGCTATCTGTCGCCAAATTAGTAGCTTATTGGCAGGGAAGGGCGGTCTCGGTTTAAAAAGCGAGACCGAGACTCAACCTACCGAGACCAAGATTTTTGGTCTCGGTCTCGATCAATTTGAAACCGTTACCGAAAATAAAAATAAGATTTTTTAACAAAACTTTTCAATATATTAACCTGCTTTGAATTGCCGCTTCATACAGTTAAACTAATAAATCGCCGCCAATATTTATTTTTTACTTTATTTTTCACTTGGCTACTGTTGCCATACCCTTCGACCCGGCTCGGGACAAATCCACTGTCTTAAAACGCCCTCGGTACAATCCATAATTCAGAGATATAGCGTTGTTTTTGCTCCTGGGCAACCGAAGACTGGAAAATTTTTTAACATAGCGTGACGTTATAAATGCGGATGACCCATAACTTTTTACACGATACCTTAAATATTTTAAACGCGAAAATGCAACTATTTGTGCGTTTTCACAATAAAATCAAAGTGTTTTGGGTTTCCTTTCAAAAATAAAATTTTGAATAACCTGAGGGGTCATTCAGTTTCTCAAATCGCTGTATAACCAGATAGCGGTGCTGTGCTCCCCAAACGTTCGCTGTCTGTGTTGGTATACGAAAGGCGCAAGTACTTCCGGGCCAAAGCTGCGATCAAAGGAAAAATTTTCTGATTGCTTATCGCTTTTTCACCTCTTTGGTCTCGGTTTGCAAACCACCGAGACTGAACAAAAGAAAGACTGAGACCGAGACCGAGAACGAGACCGAGACCAGCCAAATCCCGAGACTTGCCGAAACCGAGACCGCCAATACCTGCTTACTGACTAACATAGTCGCACACAGCACGATTCCTTTTCAAAAATAGGCCCCTATATATATGCTAAACAGCAGCCAAGTGTTATATCCTAAACACCTCCGCATATATTCTCAAATGTGTGTAACATCTATCCCCAGTTACAGGAATTGGTTTGTAATCGAATCAACAAAATTTCTATATTGACCGAATACTTAGAAAATCAGAACAACTGCTGCCGGTGCCTATTTGAGAACCCATCAGTACTTTCTTTAATAATAATAATACGTAATAATAATAATGTAGAATTCAGCTCGAAATTCCTACAACTTATCTGTATAAGTCCGAGTGTTTCTAAATATTTAAACTAAAAAAACTTTCACATAAGTAAACTTGCACTCTTTATTCAACGTGAGTTGCATAATTATTAAAAAAAGGTTTTTCACCATATGAAACCTTCAACTGGCATTTGCCCACTTTGAATTCAAATCACGTGATAAAACTACATTTATCATTAAGTTACCACTGCAAAGCTCATACCTACCGTCTGTTAATTTTCAGTATTAAAGTTTTATCCAAAAATTTTATGTTCATCCCAACAGGAATGGGCGGTCTCTTTTAAAAACCGAGGCCGAGACTAAGACCGAGACCGAGACCGAGACCTGACTACCGAGACCGAGACCGAGACCTGACTACCGAGACCAAGACCAAAAGTCTAATGGGCGGTCTCGGTTAAAAAACTAGACCGAAAGCCTGGGACTCGATCAATTTTTGGTCATCTCTGAAAAAAATTAAAAATTTCAAAATAAATTATTTTTAGTGCGTTTTTCGTAGTATTTGTGTTTTTAACTGTTTTTTATTTTTCAGAACATCTGCTGATAATTATTGCATAACTATAAAAATTCATAGATTCACAGCGAAATTTCCTTTATCAGGCATCATCTACTTCTACAATACAGCCATACATTTCCTGAATCCTCGACTTCTGGTCTCAGTCCCAAACCCCCAAGACTCAAAACATCGAGACCGAGTCCCAGACAGAGATCTACCACATAACGAGACTTGCCGAGACCGAGACTCCCATCCCTGCACCACAGCAACTTAAAACAACTGCGATATTTCAAAAAATCTAAAATTGTACCCTTTATAAACCTTTTAAGTTTCTGATAAGAACAGAAGATATGTATATATTAGTTTCCAAAATTTTTTATGTGCGGCATGCCAATCTGCTATTACGAGCAGCTAGTAGCGTAACTTACGCCAAATAGCGTGTGATTTGCAGTTAAACAATCCTGATGTAACCAACGCTGATTTGTCATCAGTACTGCATCTGGCCAAATAGCTAAATTTTATTATATTTATAACTTCAATAATAGCAGTTCATTAAAGGCCAAACTGCAATTTCTTGAAATAGCAGTTGGCCTAGGCCACATTAGTAATAGGCCTGATTAGCAGATTGGCGTCAGACATACACATTGGCAGTCTAGGTGGGAACCGGAAGACCTTTTAACCAAGCAGTTGGAAAAGCGGGTTACGGGTGGTTTCGAAGTTGCGGCGTATGGAGCTTTAGTCAGACGCTCTACCACTACGCCACGAAGCCCACCTCTAGTTATTACACGCACCACAGTTTCACAAAACTAAAATTATACAATTGTTAACGATAGTTATGGTATTATTTATATTATTTATATATACACTTTAAATATGAACTCTACTACAGTACTTAAGAAGTCAGGTATTAAATAAACAGCTGCAGCATCCGCAGCGAATTTTTCAACTATTTTAGCTAGAAAACTCATTGTGAAGTTCAAATTAACAACGAAACAGAAAAAAAACTATTTGAAATGACCAATAGCGTTCTATCAAAATGTACGATAGATGCAAAAATAATAGAAATATTACAAAAACACTTTGAAAATGAGAAATAAAACTATCTAATCTTATGACTGAAATATAGCATGTGACGGATCCAGGACGTTTTGCAAAGCATAAAAATTTATTGCATTAAACAAACATAAAATATTCATTCTGTTGAAACTATACGAAATGTAGTATGAAGAATGAACAGAAAGATTGAAGTAACGGCAGTAGTCACCAATATATTTAGAACATAAATATTTAAACACAAATTGCTTTGGACTGTAGCCAGCTCACTTTGCTAAAAATAAAAAATGTAGAAGTGGAATACAAGAGTTCTTTGACCATACCTAATCAAAAAATTGAATACTATTCGACTCAGCTTACCAAGCGGTGATGAATGATATATAGTATACCTAGCTTTTTGACAAAAAATTTTTTGCTGCCAAGGGGGGGCGGGACCTCAAAAAATTGAATTTTTCAAAAACTCAAATTTGCGAGAGGAATAATCAGGGGAGGCCAGAGAAGCTCAAGCATGTAAAAATATTTAAACATCGGACGATTTCTAGGCGGACGCCAGTCGTCAGAATGACCGGAAATACCCGCGTTTACTACCTAGACCGCGAATTTGTGCTCGAATTTTACGCATTACAATCTTATATGCCTATAAAATATCCAATAGCCAAACTGTCATGGAGTAGCGTTCTAAGAAACTTGCATAGTCGACTGTCTTTCGTTTGCCTTTTCAAATTCAGCCAGTTGATCTCAAGTGTAGAGTTACCATTACCTATTGGTTATTATGTACAATTCACCAGTCTAAAAACAAACTAAAAATCATAACCATTCAATTTTTATAACGAGTAGCTTAGTCTACGAAGCATTAATATTGTTTAATTTTAAGGTGGCTGTGGAGTTGGTACACAATGTTATTGTTGAACTTTAAGTTCAGACAAAGGTTGATACACCAAACAACTAAACATTGTTAATATGAAAGACTGGGAAGCCTATAACAGAATTACTGATATAATAGCTTGAAACTTATAATGCGATAGTATATAATTGAGTTCATACGCGAAGGTAAAGATTGAACTGAGAGACTGTTGTACCCATCAACACTAACAATACATATCCCAAAACGAAGAGCCGGTGTTAAATGTATCAATGCTCAGACCATCGGCCATACCGCACTAGAGGGGTTGCTTTCAATTGACGCAAAGTAAGTTTATAGACAGTCTCCTAAAAGCTGGACAAAACTTATTTGCCGTTCCAATTCAATAGACATTTTTAAAAATCTATAGCAATATGAGAAGTAATTCCGGCAACGGCAAAACAACCAAATAATGACCAGTAAAAACCCCCAATATAATGCGTCGTTTACAATAGCAGTTGGTCGCTAAAAACGATATACAGTAGCGCCAACAAGTGAGTAAATTTAAAAACTGACCTCTGAATTAGTATTTTCAACTTCTCAGGTGAAATTGTTTACTTCGAAGACAAACAACCACCAGTAGAAGCGCGTCGAAACAATCCATACGTTCGTGTATCGGCAATTCCCAATGGCGTCAAATCGATGTTATCGTGGGAAGATCGTTTCATTCACACGGTCTGTATGGACGAACACCGGAAACGTATACTTCTCGAACGGTGTCGGCACAATTTACGCCGTCGAAATCGTTCAATCCAAGCTTCCGGCATTAACGTTCAACCGAGGCGAGGGTCCGAACGACGACCAATACAAATTAACGCAGCCACTGCCGTACCGTCAGACCCGGCAACTGCGGCTTTATTAGCTTCAAATTCAGCCACAACAACACCTGTGGTGAAAAACGTTAACTTCCAGGTTTAGTTTTGATTTCAAATCGTTTAGGTATTATTCACACCAGCCTTAATTTGAGCAAGAGCCAACATTCATGAAGGATTGATTTAGTTAAATTACGGCAAAAACATCGTTCGTTAAAGTATTGATGACTAAGTACCAAAGACAAAAATATGACTTCAATCTGACAACAGAAAAATGAGTCATATATAAGCAACGCCAGCTTAAAACGATTGCTGTTAAATTCCGAAAATAAAAAATGTTACGTATTTCAAGGCAGATATCACCCCAAACCGCGTAGAACACACATAATTTCAGTCAAAACATTGTTCAAAAGACATCACAAATCGAATCCTTAACTTTTTCGAACCGTTAACTTTTAGGGATACGATCCTATTGAGGTTACGCCATCGTCAAACATCTTCAGCCAACAAGCCGCCGCTCGTGACTCAATTCTTGCCGACTCAACCGATTATTTAACGGACTTTAGTTCAGGCAACCGCGGTAGCACAACGGCGGTAGCCGGTGGCATACCACCTTTGTCTAGCGGTCAGCCATCAAGTATGCTTCGGACGGGGTCTCAACTCTCAAGACATCAAAGTACCAAACGCGCCGGGGGATCTGTTGAGCCAGACGCATTATCGTCGGTTTCGTTTTATACCGCAGTTGCCAGTTTTCCTGAAGAGCAAGGTATTAAATACGGTTTCATTACCAGTCAAACAATGAAAAAATACCAAACTTTAACTTGAACTTTTTAGATTAATGCTAAGTTCTTCTTGTTTAACCAACAGATACTATTGTTCCATTTATTAAGTATACGTTTCTAAATTTCAATTTTTTGGGCCTAAAACTTCGTATAAACGCAAAAATATTAGTTTCGCTAAGAAGCATTATATTCAGAGTTCAATGCTTGGCTTGATTTTTTGAAAACTTCAAAGTACAGACAGATATTGCAGCTGGCTAGTTTTTACACTAAAAAAGCTAATTCGAGCAAGTAAACAAAAAACTTTAGTCTTAGAATGTACAAATTTAGCAATACATGATACTCGCATACAATGACCGATAGCGAAACCAATTAATCATATTAGTTTACAAAATCCCACACCAAAATCGTAAGCGGGGATAAAACAAAACACTAGAACTTGTCTTTCGAAACACTGCGTCTTATTATCACAACTAGACCCCCACATACTGCACCACACTATGCTATTTCAGGTGATCAAGCCAAATTTAGCCTTCCGCCAAACACAACCGATTACTCTGTCCTGACTAAGCCAGCTGCTATGAACCCCATTCAACATGTCCCGCATACAGATTTCGTTCAACGTACGACGGTTCCGGTTCAACGCGCACATGAACCTCAACAATCTGAGATCCAGCGAACACTTCAACCCATGATGACGCCTTACCACCGATTAGTCGACCAAACCTTGTTACCGCGATTAGAAGAGCAACAACTGCTAGAGCTACAAAAACAAGAGCAACGACAATCACAACAACAGCAACAACCACAACAACAACAACATCATCATCAACAACAACCACAACAAAAACAACGTCGCCAGCAAACGCCACCTCGATATCGAACACAAGTCCAACCACAACCAAAGCTAAAACCGCAACAATCTCGTGACAGTCACATGCCATGTGCAATGCCTGGGATCGCCTACCCGGCACTTTCTGACCAGGATATTAAGCCAACGCAGTACTCATCAAATCACGAGTATCACAATCAGGCAACTCCTGATGGCATCGCACACTCGTTAACCTCCGGAATTCAAGATTCGGACATTTTGCCAATACAGACAAAACGAGTTATGCTCGCAAAAGTACCATCACTAGAACAGCACCTAAATACAGATGATGCCACCCAAAAGCTGACAGAAAATCAAGTTCTACTTGCAACAGACCCAACTTCGGGTGATACCTCAGACGATTCGAGCAACCCCCCTCCACCTCAACCGCCCGTGGTACGCGTGCTGAGAACAGAATTATCTCACAAACCACCGATGCAACTAGGAGAAATCAACCAGAAATCAGAACCCGAAACGTCGGCAACAGCAGACAACGAAAATCAAGAACAGGACGAGCAAGCATCAGAACAGCAACGAGAAAATGCTCAAATATCAACTCGGAAACTCCTGACTGGTCCACAACCGCAACAAAGAAAACCAAAATCATTGGCGATAAGTCGAGATGAACTGAAACCATCTCAACTTAACGCTCAGCCGTCTGATTTCATTGGGGAAGTGGATCAAGCGCCGGACTCAACCAATACAACTGATGAAATGCTCAACGACTTTTTGTTTCCTGATATTAATCTTGTCACCGTTGATCCCGAACAATCAAACGTGGATTAGCAATTAATATTGAAATAAGCTAACCGCCGCATCTATCAATCAGAAATACAACATAGAAGAAGGACAGTTTAACTGCAAAATTTAAGAAAAATTTCAGACCTCGTTCTTCACTGGGTGTTTTATTACAAAGCTTATCACCAGTTACCGGATACATTTGAGAATTAGACTATCAGAAAATTTATACGTACTTACTAATTCTTTTGTAGAACGATCTGTCATGTATTGTTAAAAATAAAGTTTATTTGTGCTTAAAAGGTGCCCAAAATACGTATGTGGGGTGTTGTAGCTCTGATATGCAATAAAAATAATACTTCAAGTAAAAATTAAAATTAGCACTAACACCGATACTATTAAACCACTACAGCTATGCACAACATTTTGCACCCAGTGCCTCAAATCTACAGCAAATTGCTGAATGCAACACATGTTAAAAACGACAGTTTCAAAAAACATTTAAAGACATGTAACTAATCCAAGATTCGAAGCAGGCGCTAAACATTAACAGTATATATCTCAACCGACCAAAATAAATTGCCAGGCAACTGTACCGTTAACTTAACAGATCCTATATAATAGTATTAAAAAGCCAAACACTCAGCCTACTAAATGCCACCTAGAAATGTTACCCTTTTCCGCATAAATATTTTCTATTTCACCTTAAATCTAATTCCGACCTTGGATTCGAACCACCAGTTCTTTAACTATGTGTACATACGAGCATTTATTGTACAACACAATGAATTGTACACATATTGCATTTGCAAGCATACAATACAATTCGTTGCTCATTATGCGGAAAATCGTCAAAATTTACTGTGTATATAGCATAAAAACCCCAGATTGATGCCCTATACAAAATACTTTTATTTGCAAGCTTAATTACCGTCTAAATGATTGTAGTAATTAATTTGTTTCTGATTCAATTCTATTCTTTACACGGAACAGGCAAATAACAACTCATTGTTTTAGTAAATTGGCAATCTTGGTTAATAACCTGCTACAAGCAAAATTTTTTACTCAAAATATACAAATAAACGTAATAAGAGCTATCCTGAAACGCGTTCCTTCCTGGCACCAAAAGTTGATGAGGACTCTAGTCAATAGCATGTTTTAATTACGCACACGCCTTGTAGAAATTACATTGTGACAGGAAAATAATTAAGAGTACTCATGAAGGGTGGTACAGATTTGTACCTTCAGAAAACACTTGCCAGAAACAAATTCCGACCCGCGAGACAAAATTAGGTAGTAAAAATGATTAATTAACCCTTTCTCACATGAATATTTTATGCTAGGATTCGAACTCCAGTGACTGGAGTGGGAGGCGTATACCATCACCACTCAGCTATAGGAGCTTGACGCTCGAGCTCGAGGGGGCTCTCACGTCTTGTGGTGATTTAGTATTATGTATACGTGTTGCAATTGTTAAACACGGTGCGATATATACTATTTAACGTATATACACTGCACTGACTTGCATACAGGCAACTCAATGTGAGAAGGGGTTATAGATAGTAAACTGAAAAATTTTCGCTTAACCCTTTCTCACATGAATATTTTCGTCCCCTGAGACCTACTTTTATTCTAGGATTCGAACCCCAGTGACTGGAGTGGGAGGCGTATACGATCCCCACTCAACTATAGGAGCTTGACGCTCGAGCCCGAGGAGTTCTCACGTCTTGTGGTGATTTAGTACTATGTATACGTGTTGCAATTCGTAAATATGGTGCGATATATACTATTTAACGTATATACACTGCACTCAGTTGCCTACAGGCAACTTAATGTGAGAAGAGATTAAGTTCAGCTATATCTGCAATATTCTGTTAAGTTGTTTGGTTTTTACGCTAATTTTCTGAGAAATTTCGGAAATTCTTTCCTGAAAATTGTGACAAAAGTGAAAGAAAACGCGTTAAACAAGTAAATTTTGCAAAATTTCAATACCGAAACTGTCAGAACCTCCGGCACAAATTCTACCGGAACTGGAGGCTGATTTTCTTGCGGAGCCGGAGACAGACCTCCGGTTGTACCATGCAGACTACAAAGTACACTAACCGGAGCTCTGCTTCCGGCTCCAACAGAAATTATAACTTACAGCTCGCCCAGAAGTTCGACAGACAATGAGGGCAATATCGGTAGTGAATTTTGCCATGTTTATATAAAGTAAATTTTGCAAAATTTCAATACCGAAACTGTCAGAACCTCCGGCACAAATTCGACCGGAACTGGAGGCTGATTTTCTTGCGGAGCCGGAGACAGACCTCCGGTTGTACCATGCAGACTACAAAGTACACTAACCGGAGCTCTGCTTCCGGCTCCAACAGAAATTAGAACTTACAGCTCGCTCAGAAGTTCGACAGACAATGAGGGCAATATCGGTAGTGAATTTTGCCATGTTTATATAAAATTTAAAGAATCCAAACCGCTAAAAATAGCTTGGCGCATAAGTATGATTTTTTATGAATTTGAGTATAAACTGAAAAATCCGCAAGCCAATAACAACTCAGAGAACCAGTTTACTAATAGAAAAGTCCGTCAAATGAAGAACTCTTTGTTTCATCGTACAACTAACTTCGAACAGAAAACTGTAAATAAACTTTTATCACAAACGGATTTTACATAATATTAAGTCACTAATTTATTGAAGCCGTCACCAGCAAGCTTTATGCACACTGCAAACATTTCGCTTGCTAAAGTGTTTCCCTTTCCGCAATATAATACACGATCATGCCAAATCACGTGAACTACAAAACGTTTACTAAACAGCAGGGTACAACTGCAGGTCTGCCTCTATGGCTCCGACAGAAAATCAGCCTTCGGCATCGGTAGAATTTTTGCCATAGGTTCCGGCAATTTCGGTAGCAAAAGTTTGCATAATTTTGCAAAATTTATCTGTTTAGCGCGTTTCGTTTCACTTTTTTCACAATTTTCAAGAAAGAATTGCCGAAATTTCTTATAAAATTAGCGTAAAACCATACAACTAAACAACTTAACAACATATTGTAGATAATGGCTAAAATTAATTAACCAACCATCATTTTTACCAGCTAATTTCGGCTCAACTCCGGCTGCAGCTCCGGCAAGTTTCGTTGACCGCCGGCTCCTGCTCCGGTATTTTTCACTTCCGGTTGCACGCTGCTAAACAGGTATATTATATCTATACATGTACATGAACGAAAGCAAAACGTTAACAGATTGCTTAGCTTGTGCTAAAGTACAAAAACCGGCGAAGCGGTAGGTGAACGTTGATAGTGGTATACATAATGCAACAACTGTTTCAGTCACACAGCTAGTGGTAAGTTGTCAAAAAATGTTTGACCTTATGCGGGGTTCACGTTATAACTGGGGCAACCAGAAACACGTTTTGACCCGTGGTGATTCGACGTCAACATAAAATATTGCAATCTAAATAGCAGGTATTACTACAAAATGTGAATGTCACATTGGTTTACAAATCACTCATCTCAAGTAGACATCGTATACAAATAGCCTACGCGAATATCACATGATATTCCATAATTCAACTACATATCGTCTAAGCGCAGGCCCAACTATAGACCAATGATTTCTTCGATACCCGTTCTACATATTGGTAAAAATCCATAAATATACGCATATTTCTTCATAGCCGTGGGTTAGCGAAACGGCACTGATCGTTTTAAACTCGAGTAAACCATAAGACATAACAATAACGCTGAATTTAGTTACGCGTGTTTAACGGTGTCAAAGTGCGTTATTTCGGTGTAGCCTGTAGTAACCAATCAATATAAAATTCTGACACTTTGCTTTCTGCAATAACAACAGCATTTAATTCTAATTAGTTCTTAAGCAGACAACGGCTATACTGATATAAAATGAACCATATCTAAATTTCATTATTCTTCATCCACGAGTTCGTAGCTGTAGGCTTTCATAGGATATCTTTTTGGATTATCGTACGGCCACGCTTGATCCAAATCATAAGGAACTTGAGTTGGAAACTGAAAATATCTCAGTTCAGATGTATTATACAAGGGAGTAGCCAGGGCGTCCAGTGAAGAAGCCAGTTTGTGTTTTATGCAGGGGTATTCAGATGCGGTTTCAGTTTGCAACACGAGAAAACCCTTCGAAATTTTTATAGAACGTATTTCCTATTTCCAAAATCCTGGCTTTAAGCCCATGATACCTGCATGCCTACCAAAAAATATGTAAAGGAGCCATATTTTCGAACGCATATAGCACCTATCACCAGTTAGCGATAAATTTTCATACTAACAAACTCCAGCTGTTTCAAATTTCAAATTTTGCACAGAAGTAGAGCAAATCAACTTAGAAAACTTGTTGAATTTTGAAGCTCGCCTTTTGGTGTTCCAAACCATACAAGACCTATCACATCTGGCAATAGATGTAGGCATTTTTGAGAATACGAGCA
This sequence comes from Enoplolaimus lenunculus, assembly GCA_030248215.1. Lineage (NCBI taxonomy): Eukaryota > Metazoa > Nematoda > Enoplea > Enoplida > Thoracostomopsidae > Enoplolaimus > Enoplolaimus lenunculus. The sequence continues at coordinate 12,452 of JASANG010001531.1, read as the reverse complement.
CGGACAAAACTATAGTAAAAGCCAATAGCTGCATGAATGCCATTTTTCGCTTAAAATTTTGCTACAGGACAGGAAACCTAAGATAGAATTATATATCTTCTTAAGACTTCAGGTTTTTTCCACCATCGTAAAGTGCTAACACACTGCTACATTTCGTTCTCAATTAACAGCTGTTATAATTATATAACTCAATGACCGTATTATCGATGAGAAACTTCGAGCACAAGCTTTAGATTACCGCAGGAACTTGCGCTTTGAACTCCATCATGACCAGTCTATAGATTGCGTACAGGGATATGATTGTGGAAAACGTGAATCCAACAATAATTTGAATCCTGAAACAAAAATAAATCCAATATTCACAAATGACTACTACTCGTATGTAGTTAAATTTAAACTGAAACATCGAATAACCGAGCTAAAACGACAAACCAAAATCCAGAAACAAAAGGGTTAAAAGTCGTCTTTGTGTTACGATCGCACTGTATTTTCGCAGAAAACATTTCACCAACAACTGTTACGCCAGGCTAAATCTTCACAAAAATACAAAAAAATTCGCGTGTGCTAAAAACGACTTCGAAAACGATTGAAATTAAAACTACACCAACCATTTACAGCACCGTCTGCACCCAAAACACGATAAATTGCAATTTCATGCCGCAAAATATAATAACCTTACGTAGAATAAGGTTCGATCCCTGTAGGAGTATATCGATCTGGTGTATAGCATTCGTTGTTAATTGAACACTAAAAATAAAACATTTCAATTGAAATACGAATGTAAGTTGTCAATGGTTCTGCTCAGAATAGAAATTGACATTCGGGTTTATTATTATCTTCATACTGATTCACACTCGGCAGAGCCACGACTACGAGTAAGCGAGGCAGCATGATCCCTGTACGGGTATCTTCGCCTCTCTGGCTTGCCCCGTCAAAAATTTTCTTGTCAAATTTGCTTAAAACTTCTGGTTGCGGGCCTGGCACTCGTCAAGTATATAAGTTCCCTGAAAGAGGTTAAAATGCACAAAATACACACTCTTGCTGGGATGGCAACAAAAGTCTGAACTCGTTTCAAATTTGGCAAAAATGGAAAGTTCCGAATTGGATTCGGTTTTGAATCAGCCGAATTCAAAGAGATACGGAACACTTGTGATTTTTTAAGTTGACCTGAAACACACCATGCCTTCTTTCTGACACTTTTACCACTTGCTGCTCTCAACCTCAATCATTGTTTGAATAAATTCAGCTCTCAGTACGCATTCCATAATTCAAATGTATAGTCTGTGTTACATGCCACTTGATTAGTCGAAATGTCGGACGACTACAGGATAACTACTGCAATGGTACTAGCTCAACGCGGTGCAGGAGTGTTCACACCAAAAGTACCATATTCCCGCGTCTCGCATGGAGCGAGTCAGATGGTTCGCCATGGGCGTAGGAAGATGGGTTTTCGTTAGCCGGCCCTGGTAACCCTGCATACTGGGGTCAGGGGGACATACTACCAAATCCAGTCCCCTGGCCGTCAAAATCTGTCAAAGAAACATAGAATCTCCGATGATTCGTTCCACTCAGCTTTCAGCGAGCACCGAGTCAAAAAGCCGGATGAAGTCAAGATCCTAGTCCTGAATGCGAATGGGATTCCTACTTTAGCCAAGAGATCTGAACTACTACGCCAGCTGGTGGAAGGCGAATTCGATGTGGCAGTCCTGCAAGAAACACATCTCCAACCCCATCGGCAGTTCAGCCTGCCCGGATGAAACACGATCTGAAAAGACCGGCCACGGGGCAGAATCAATGCCCCGGCAAGAGGGGATGGGGTAGCCACACTCATCCGAAGCGGGATCCAGTTTCAAAAGGTGGCAGCCAGCATCACAGCGCCAACTGACAACACAACAGATGCCTTGCAAGTGCGACTATTTGGGAAGAACCAGAATGTGCGGCTGGTAAACTGTTACGTCCTGCCCATTGGAACCTCGGCCGCTGAGTAGAGAACCCAACAGTTCGACCCATGCTATCTCCCTTCGGGTACAGACGTCGTGATCGCTTGTGACGTAAACGCTCACAGTTCTACCTGGGACGAGCAGTGTCAAGAAGGGGCTGAACTCGGTGTCATCATAGAAGAATGGATAGTCGAGTCGGGCATGCTAGTCGCAACCTCCGGTACTGATACGCGGATAAATCCTGCAACCGGCAGCTCATCAGCCCCTGATGCCGTTTTTGCTCACAACCTTGTGCTGGACAGATTCACCTGCCACGTGGAAAGGGATACATGTAGATCAGGCCACCGCCCTGTAATCAGGACCTGCGACCTAGGACTACACGACGCCCCGAAACCCCAGCTACAAAGGCGCTGGGTCCACAACAAGGCCAAATGGATCACGTTCCGCAACGCTCTGGATCCGAAACATCAGAATGCAACGGTTCGCCTTTCACCAAAAGCAGCCACTCCCTGGCTCACGAAGATCATCATTGACAGCGCAGCAGTCAGCATTCCGACGTCAACGCGTCGTGTCCATAAACCCCGGTTTACGGACGAATGCATGGAAGCAATTCGTGAAATGTCTCCAGATTTCGAGAAACACGGTTGAAATGGCCAGGCTGCACTATGAATAGCGAAGGTGCGTGCAGCCCCCTGAAGATGCAAGAACTACAAGCAGCCATCCGTCAGCTCTCCACCAAGAGCGCCCCTGAAGAAGATAGCGTGTCAAACGCCATGCTAAAGCAACTGTCCCGGGTGGCGCTAGAAGCAACGTTGGCATTTTTCAACCTGTGCAAGTAAAAGGGATACTGCGTGGGAGCTCATATGGACAATTTGCGAGCCAGGCTGATCAGCCACCTGAACGTGTTAAAACAAGCATCGGGTCGAGATTATGGATGTGCCAAAGAAGACCTTACACAGCTGTTCCTCGGGTGTGTGCAGTCTGCCATAGAATAGTGGGCAGCAGCCTGGATTCCCAGCGCAACGCCAAAGCACCTAGCAACGAAGCTGCAACCGATAATCAACGCCAGTGCCCGCATCATCATTGGCTGCGCAAGAGGATCGCATGAAGACCCCGTGCTGATAGAAGCCCGCCTGCAACCGGTGGAGGTCATAAGAGACAATCTGGCGGCAAAGGCAATGGAAAAGTCCCTCCGACTACCTCCTGACTGCTGCAGACGCATGGTAGCAGAAAACGCTACCAGGCAGCGGCTAAAGCGACTGTCGTGGCGTACAATCGGGACGAGAGTAGCAGACGAAGCCGGCGTGACCCACCTGGCAAGGGAGCCCCTGACACTAGGCCGCCCAACTGCCCCCTGGACCGATGTGGCCATAACGGTGAACCCCTACCTGCTCAGGCCTTGTTCCAAAGGCGATCCTCCAGAAGAGCTGCGCCAGCTGACGATGGACACACTGGCAGCGCAACCCGAGCCAAAGCTAGCGATATGGTCCAACGGGGCGCTGAAGGACGGTTCTACAGAAGGTGGTCGTAGCGATCTTATTGTATCGGAGGAAGTTCAAGCTGTGGAACAGAAAGCCCCCGGCAGGCGCGGTGTGTTCCAGGTATCGTGAGGAGTGTAAAGCACGATTCGAAGCATTACAATGGCTTTTAAAGCAGCCGAGAGAAGCAAGACCCTCGGCTACGGTCTACTCCGAGTCACAGAGCCTGCTTTCAAGACGGGAGCAGGGACCTCATGAATCTATCATTGCCCTGGCAGACAAGATCTGGCTCCTACGGCAAAACCTGAAGGAAACTCGCATTCAATGCCAATGGGTACCGAGATCCATCACGCAACAGTCGAACCCAAAGGCTACATGCCGCGTCCGACAGGGACAAGCAGTCCTGCATGAGCACACGCGAACGAATAGTGTTGTCTCAATTCAGAGCAGGACCGCATTGGCCAATCTTGATGGCGTACACGCACAGAATCGTTGGCAGCACATCGCCGACTTGCACTTATTGCGGTCTGAGTGACGACACGTTGGAGCACCTGATAATAAGCTGCCGAGCCATCACGCAGCATCGCCTGACACACTTGGGCCTGAATGCCTGTCTGGACGACCTGTGGCTACGACCGTCCAGCGTGATGAAGTTCATGCGAGCAAGCGGACGCCTCCGCGACCGCCCATGCAACAGTAGATGCAAATGATGGGGCCACAACAACAAAAACAACTACTACTACTACAACAACAACAACACTACAGGCTAAATTTTATAGAATATTTTTATGGATACAAATTTGTTTTTCGAAGTCAAGTTTCGAATTCAGAATTGAATTCAGCACAATCGCAATGGGTTTGCAACTGGAATCGGTGATATCGGAGTTTTGTAAACCCTAACTCCTTATAGCATTCTTGATCTATGAGTTAGTCCCGAATGCGGTGTAAACCAGTGTGGGATCCGGATAGTAAAAATACCAGAGCCGGATACCTTAATATTCGACTTTGGCAGTTCCAGCGGCAGAATATTTATATAAGCGTATATTTCGATAAAAAATAAAACATAATTGTGCTAATTTAGTATTATTTGCTATAATTTGTTATAATTCATCTGCCTACAGGTGTTTTAATATCAAATGTGTTTTTATTACATACCTATACTTATTTCTGTCATTTCTAACATAAGTCGGGGCGAAAAACTGTGATTTTGCTGACAAATAGCACTTTAATAAATTTTATGAGAGTCTGATACACGGTCACAACCTGCTTTAAACAGAAATGACATTATAAATTTTTACATACGAGCAACTCAGTGTTGTAGGTAAAATGTCCAATAACACGAATGCGTTCAATTTTACCGGTCCTACATGCGGTGGTTGGATCTAATGAACAACGATGACTTGCCACCAGTTTTTGTGTCGGTTTTGCATTAGTACCAGAAACAAAGTTTTAAATTAAACAGATCTTTTAGGCCGTAGCTTACCAGTTCACCGTAATTGCGTCTAAATCTGTCGTTAGACCAATTTTCGTACGGATCTTTATGACCATAGGTCAGCAAGCCAGCATCGGGATAATTGCCATATATCACAAAGTCAGCTGGCACTGTTTTGTAGTCTTCTTCCCGAAGTCCGTACTTCGCAGCGGCCGCTGCACGTTGCTCCGGCGTTCTTGGATACCAACCTGGCTTGTGATCTTTAATCCACCATCCTTGTGATCGAAGAGCAACTAAAAAGTGTTGCAAATAATAACAAATAATACTTTTACTGCGTAATAATTTCAGAAATTCGTCAACATATCGCATACTAATTTCACAATTCTGGTTCCAAAAATACATATATACGCGCAAACGCATTCTCAATTTTAGATTTTATAGCGTCAAGCGTTGTACGTTTTATATAACTTTGAAGTTCTAAAATAACAGCGTCATCATTTGCAGTAAGAAAAAAATATTTACCAAATTCGACATTGAACTGAAACTTAAAAACTTCATTGCCAAAAATATGACCGGGACTTCAATTCATGGTGTCAACATGTGCATAAACATAACCAGGGTATCAATCTATGCTCTGAGCCAGTATTCTCAAATGTGTGCAGCACATATCACCAGTTGGCGATAGGTCCTGTAACTTTGGTACCACGGCATAGTGATGTTCGAAATTCAGCGCATTGTTTGCATTTGGGCTGCCTTACTGTTGAAGCAATTTCGAGATCTGCAATTGCAGCACTTCGTCAGTTTGAAAACCTTTCGCTAACTGATGATAGGTGCTATACGCATTTGAGAATATGGGCCCTGGGCATCAATCTATGCTCTATGCTCGTGAAGTATATAATAGAAAATTGCTATGGGTAACTTACTTAACTTTCCGCGGCTGGTATGCAAACTCCTATGCAAGACTTTCTCAAAAAGCCAACAAGGCAGCACCATTCGCAACTGTGCAAATATGTGTAATCAATTCAGTCCTATTAATAACTGTTCCTAAAATATAATAAATGTAACAAATTAATTCTAATCAGGACCGATAAAACAGAAATCTTGAACCGACGAAGCGGCTTATGTAAGAAAAATCAACTATTTCGGCGCTCCATGCGATAAAGATCACCACAATGTGCGTTACTAGTAAACCGGATACCGCCTTCGGATCGGTCGAAAATTCCCATTTTTGACCAGTCCAGACCTTACACACAATAATTCATCTAATTAAAACATTCTGTAGAGTTGAGTTGAGTAAACGAGCACATCTTCTTCAAAATCAAACATACTGATGCAATATAAGTACCTCCAAAATCAAGTAATTGCTTCAGAAGCGGGAACTTGAATAGCGACACAAATAATCCAACTTTGAGATCAACCTCAAGGTACTATACGTTATTGACCCTACAAAACCTGGCTCCATTACCACTAGCTATGGAAATTACAAGGCTCCCAGTTAGACTATTGGACAGAATTGCAAAGACATGACTTAAAATCAAATCGACTTGCTTTACGACGAAAGTTTACTTATTTTCTAAGTTTAAACCCCAAAATTGCCTTAAACCTGATGTTAATTTTATCATTATCTCTGAAATCCAATTATTTCTTTCAAGAATACACAACATGCGATATAATGCAGTTCAATAAAGCCGAAATTTTTTACACTGGCTCGAGATGAAAGTGTTAGTTCGAAGCAGTGAATTTCGTAAGAAAAACTAGAGAAATTATAGTTTGCAAATTTTTTGTTGACTAGAGTTATGAAAGTTTTATAGCTGGCAACCTAGGATATGCCTCAAATTCTAGAATAGCACTGCGGGTGTGTAGTCGGAAACCAATAAAACTTTCGACTAGGCTCTGTTGTGAAATGTGCGCAACAAGCCCGGGATGTCAAAAGCACCATCTTGTAGCCGGAAGCGCACCTGCGTTTGCAACTTGCTGCATGTAATCATTGCGTTCTACATCCTCGCCCATGTATAGAACAGGGATTATAAACGTTACGGACGGTTTTTCGCGCCCAACAAAACATTCCGATCTCTACGCTTGTTCGAAATGAACTTCTGCTTAAAATTATCTCCTCCAAAGCTAAAATTCTGGCTACGCCTCAGCATCACAACTTAAAATATTCCAAAATTGAATTGTGCATTAATAAGTATGTGTTGGATAGTGACAACAGCCATTTGAAAGGCATTAAAGTTGTTGTACAAAATGACAAATATAATTTTCTGAAACGCTTCAAGTCAAATTGGCTTTTGATCCAGTTGTTGCAATGGCCAACAGTTCACTTTCGTGTGTCCGTTAATGCTGGATTCGCGTTTAACATAGGCAGATTGTATCATATTTTATTCACTATCATACTATCTGGTAACATTTTGCTCCGGCTTGTAAGCCCTATATTGTATTTAAAATTTCGTCGCTGTATGCTATTATCATGCGTAGGCACTTTTGCTCTCTGCCGCACACTATATATTTCGCATATTGTTTGCGAATATCATATGATGTTTCAGGTAAAATAAGAAAACTTCCTGGCGAATACCATATAATTCTAAAATTTTAAACTTTAATTTATACTTTTGAGTCTGTATTTCCGAGTGGGTTTGTGGTCGTAAAAGACTTTTGTGGTGCGTAGTTTGTGTTTGAAAGTACATCGATGCCTCCGAAGCCAAACTGTTCACAATACCTACACTAAACCGAAGACTGCACTGTCCTACAGAATATCATTGATGTTCGCTCTAGATTTGGAATATCATATGATATTCGCACAAAAATCGTACAGTAGAACGTGACATGCTGGTTCTTACACGCATTGTACATCTGATAATGGTGATTTGTAATTCTGACAATACTGTAGTAGTTACCCGAATATAGAGGGGGTAATACGAGGTAGTCCGAGTTCCAATCAGTAAGTCGGTATCCCTAACTACTAGAGTCCGTACTGTAGTGACCCGACTAACAGGGGGGCTGATATTTATTTGGCCTCTATAGAGAGTATCCCATGTTATTCGGTTACGAATTGCTATTTATTTGTAACCCGCCCTCCGACGCCCTTCGTTACTGATATATTCGGCATTGCAACTATCTATTGAATTAAACGTTTATTTGCCTTGTGTCAATAGCGTGAGCGATAATACAAGGTTATACATAGGAATGCACTTTTAAAACTTAACTATACTTTAAAGTTTCGTACTCAACTTTTGGTTATGGAGTCATTTATGCGCTACAATTAGGAGTAATTGACGATTGTGAACTCTAATTAAGGTTTAGCGACTCTAATCTGCTTACGGAGTCTTATTAGGGATACAGACCTGTATTGAATGGGACTCAAAATGGGACCCCCCTCTTATTACCACCTCTTATTCGGGTCACTACAGTAAGCGGATTGAGTCCCTATACCCTATTAATTTAGAGTCCATAAATGACAATTATCTCAATTTGTAGTACATAATCTACTCCAGGACCAAATAAAGTTGAGTTCGAAACTTTAAAGCATACTTAAGTTTTGACAGTACAAAAGTTATACCATACCTTGCATCACCGCTGAAGCTTTCGATACATGACAAATCAAGGTTTAATTCAACGGATTGTTGCAATACCGGATAGATATCAGTAACGAAGGGTGGTGGAGCTTGTGTTAAAAATAACAGTCCAAAACCGAACAGCGGGGGGTTATCTTTGGCGAGGCCGAATAAATATCAGTCCCCCTCTTATTCGGGTCACTGCAGTTCGGCATCAAATCTTTGTCCCTTCGCCCGATGAGAGCACTAATTTTAATGATGACGTCAAATCAACATGGGACAAATTGACAACTGATAAAACTATTTACATAAGCATTATCGTTGCTCTTCAGTAGTTTGCATTCCATTTTGTAGTTCAGTGTCCGTGTTGTGTTGTTTTTGCGCTTTTCGCAGGTTAAATTATACTAATTTCAATTTGCGCCGTTGAAGGCACCGCTTTACCTTCATGAACTTCTTTTTGTGATCGTATGAGCGCATTTTCGACAACATTTGTAAGAGTTTTCAGTTAGGAAAATGCTGCTTGCTCCATCTATATACAAACCTACGCCATTGAATAAACAGGTTCGCAAAAGTAAGTACAAGCATTTTCTTAAGCCTAAGACTAAGTCTAAGCGTAATTAACTCATACTTTAAGTCTAAGCGTAATTAGCTCATACTTTAAGTCTAAGCCTAAGCATAGGCAAAAATGTCGAAATTTTAAGTTTACTCTATTGCAGTCCCGCAGAAAAACGGCCCGCCCTGATTTTTATATGAGCCGAAGTCTTTGACCAAAATGTTCAAAATTTGTGGTTGCGAAAGTTATGCTGATGAAACGCTTGCTGTTTTAATTTTCTTAAAGTATTTCTGCACACTTTTTAATATTCGTGGTGCTAAAAATGGAAATAGACTACCTCAATTATTCGTCTGGTTCATTTATGCGTCGTGGTGTAAAATTTCACTGGCGATATGTCGAGACTGAACGCGATTTTGAGTTAATTTCTCAATTTTTGTCAACGATTCATTCAAGTCCTGGTGTCCACAATTTACGGCTGTACTGGGAATGCAGCGAAAACCATGGATGGATTATATTGACCGATGATAACGGCGAAGTACAAATTAAATTGGCTCTTCTACAGTTTCCATCCAGTGGTTTCGAAATTTTCAGAGTTTGAAATATTAAGGCAGACTTAGACTTGGGCTAATGCTTACAGGCATATAGGCTTAAGCTAATTTGTATACGTTTAGGCTGATATATGTATAACCCTTTCACTCATAGAGTATACTATGAGCAACTAAATACAATAATGTACGAGCAATACACACACTGAGAGCAGTGTTTAAAATTTATAACATATATGCGCAGTGCAAAATCTCCACAAGACGTGAGAGCCTACTCGGGCTCGAACGTTAAGCTCCTATAGCTCAGTGGTCATCGTAAACGCCTCCCACCCGTGAGACTGGGATCGAATCTTACCTTGAAATTACATCTCATATGAAATTGAAAATATTCATGTGAGGAAGGGTTAAGCTTGTGAGAGTAGTATGCAAGGTTCATCGAATTTGTAAATTTTTCAAGTTTTATGCAATTTTTGAAATTGAAAACACGCAAAGATATAAAAACTCACGCTGTAAATTCAAATGAGTTGATTAATCAACTAAGAGAAATAATTAGTTTCTGTTTATTTCTGAATTAATAATAGAAAATATTAACTCCCTTGTCATTGATTAATTAATTCAGAAAGACTTCAATTCAAATTCATGAGTTCTGAAAGACCTAATTCTATAGTGAGTAATCAGCTCGAAGTTTATAGCGTAAATAAACTACTAAAAGTTTGAATTTAACTTTTTTAATCTTACTTTCGGCATTCGCGCAATCAGATTTAGATTCATAGTCGTAAGCTTCATGTCTTCATACAATGTGATTTAAAAAATGTTTGGCGTGTTGGACATTTTCTCATCACGTACATTTTAATGTTTTATTGGTTTTAAAATACTCAATATCTTGTCAAAAAAGTTGGCCCATGTATATAACAGGGCCGGAACAGTAGTATAAGCATATTCCTAAGCCTAAGCCTAAGCCTAAGCCTACGCCTAAGCGTATGGATGAGCCTATTCCTTAGCCTAAGTTTGAGCCTAAAGCCTAAAAGCAAAAACTAAGTCTAAAGCTTAAACTGACTCTATTATGGCCACTCCGGAAAACGATCCGGCCCTGTTCTATAGATGGGCCAAAAATTTTTTTTCAAAAGCCTTTAATTTATTTTTCGAATTTTATCCAGTCCGTTTTCTCTCACCAAACTCTAAAATTTTGTCTGGCGGTTTTAGCTTTATGTTTTTTAACCGAAACAGGTTGCAAATACGGAACTAAAACGTTGTAGCTTGAGCGATAATTAAATATGTGATCTTTTAAATTTGCGTTTTGAGGCAAGATTGCGTTTTGAGGCAAGAATATTTGCTGATGAAATAGCGCAAAAACGCTTCGTACCAATATGAGGCTACAATCAGAATTATGTTTGGGCACAGGAAAAAAACCAACGGAAAAACGGGATTTTCGGCTTATTTTTCCGTATTTTCCGTGAAGGTGGAAAAGCGAATAGCAACGCGCAAAGCGATGTTTTGGCCCTGAGTGTAGAACTGACATTTGTGACCACGGCCCATGCAAAGATTAGGTGCGGAACGTTTTTCTGTGGAATTGCAATAGAGTAATCTTAAGCTTTAAACTTATCTAAGCTTTAGACTTTTTTATTACTTAGACATATAGGATTAGGCTTAGGAATTCGCTGATACTACTGTTATACGGCCCTGTTGTACCCATCAATCGCGACAACTGCTAATAAAGGTCAATTGTTTCATTTGGTATTTTCAGCTCGTCGGAGCGTCAACAAACAACGTTCAACGCAACCGTGAAACGCTAACGTTCGGCCTGATCAATTTTGTAACCGAGCGATTTCGGCGACGCTATGGACTCGGTGCAAGCCTTTACAGGGCGGAATCTTTTGGCAATTCAACGCTCGATGCAATGAAATATATAACAAAATCAAAACAAAACACTATCGCATTTAAAATTGTCACTTTTCTCGGTGTTCCTGCGCATCGTTTGGTGCAACCGGATGAATCTGACAGTAGCAGCAGTGAACAGTTGCAAAAATTTCAAATTGTCGTAAGTATTGTTGAATTTTTTGAGGCCGTCAAGATGTGGACGTTGGAGGCTGAGACCGTGAGTAAAGCAAAATGCGAAAATGTATTTTAGAATGCTAACACCTTTATTATGACACCTTTTGAGTTGCCAAATTTTAGGTTTAAAGATAAATATGGACTAAGTTCCGGTATGAGCTCGTATTATTGAAAGTCAATATTTAACAAAAAAATAAACATCTTAATCTTTTAAAGCATAATACTGCACTTTGTGTTTAATCCGGGGTTCACGTTATCAATGGGGCAGGTTGGTCACGTTTTGTCACGTGCTATATATTGGGTAACATTTTGTCTGCGATGTAACCCAATATGATATTCCAAAAACCGTGGCTGTCTGCTAACATCACGTATCGGTCAAGTTTTGTCTTTCAATATCATATGCTATTCCCGACATCGTCTGTCAATATCCTATGATCATTTCAAATTTGTCTGCAGAGTTACTACATAGCTAGGGTTGCGTATGGTGGAATAAGATATGATACTAACAGACATTTGAAGTTTGTATCATATGATATTGCAAGTCTAAGTCCAAGCCTAAGCTATAGCCTAAACCTAAGCAGGTGATGATGTATAATACAAACACCTTGGGAGGAACTTTCGCCAGTTATTAAACCAACGCTAACGTGTGGAACTAAACAAGTGACTTTGTTTTCACCAAGTGTAAGGTCTGGACTGGTCAAAAACGGGGATTTTCGACCGATCCGAAGGCGGGTATGGTCTAGTTTCGAGTTGACCCTGGAACAATTTTAACACGATTTAAACACTCCTACGGCTCGTGCGAGTCTATACAACGCTATTTTCCGGTTTACTAGTAACACGCAAGTAATTAACACAAAATATGGAACAGAAGCCCGTTAGTCCCGCTGATGCTAGAATTGCC